>CM042330.1:3286308-3348808 GCA_023566125.1 Zingel zingel
GGGTATGGTGAAGGGGATGTGATGATGGGGGGGTATGGTGAAGGGGATGTGATGATGTGGGGCAAAGGGAACTTTATCAGGATGCATAGTATCCTGGATCCATGAAATAACTGGCCTTTAAATATAACAATCTGCCTGCCTCTATGGGAATTTAACATAAGGGTGTGTATACTTATGCCTATGGCTGGGCAATATATCGCTATTATATCGATATCGTGATACAAGATTGGATATCGTCTTAGATTTTGGATATCGTAATATCGTGATATGACACAAGGATTATCTGTCCCTGGTTATAATGGCTGGATTACAGTAAAGTGATGTAATCTTTTGAATTTACCAGACTGTTCTTAGCTTTTCTATTATTTGCCTTTACCCACTTAGTTATTATATCCACATTAATGATGATTACTTACAAAAAATCTCATTGTGTAAATATGTTTTTGTAAGCACCAATTGTCAACCTTACAATATCGATAGAGGTATTTGGTCAACAATATCGTTATATTAGATTTTTTCCCATATCTCCCAGCTCTACTTATGCCCCCGGTATTTTAAGGAAGAACATTTATTTATTTACACATTATACATTATTCATTCACAAAGAAAATTGGTGTCCTTAAAAGGTTGGATTTTTCCTAATTTTTTTTTAATTAAGGCATTAAGATCAATTTCAAAAAGATGATTTTTTTTTTTATTCCTCTTTTTAGTCAACTTTAGCATGGATATGCAAACTTATGCACGCCACTGTACATGAGGATATATTCTCCATATGAATTACAGTGAAGTCATGAGGACAAATAAGAAGTAGAGTAAAACGAGATTAACAACACAGCGATGTTATATTGATATCATATTATTGTGACATCAACATACAAACGCAGCACTGAGACCCGCCACCACTGAACAGTAAACAGTGATTCTTCATCACGGTTACAACCAATAAACAAGTTTGCAAAGTTGTATATGTGTGAAGGCTTTACAAATAAACAGTAACATCTTCCTATTCCTCGATGGATACGTGACATTAGAGAGTAGGAAAAAGCAGGAAATCAAACCGTAAACTCACCTGACGTTTAACTGACGGACAGCTGACCGGAGGAGACCCCCCCCCCCCCGCCCCTGCCCGTACACAAACACACACAGCCTCCCAAAAACTACTTTATAAATCACTCTAATAACACACTCTGGTGGTTATGTTCTTATGCAGTCGACGGAGGGTTGTTTTAGTTACGGCTGTGCCTCGCTCGAAGAGAAAAAAACGACAAAAAGATGAACGGCGCATCATTTTTCGAGCCCCAGATGCTAGCTAACGTTAGCTATGGTGGACATCTTTCTTCTTCTTCTTCTTCTTCTTCTTCTTCTTCTTCTTCTTCTTCTTCTTCTCCCCGGAACAACTCGCCTTTTCCCCGGCGTTGCTCGGCGAACGCATCGCCCCCTTCTTAGCCACAGTGGCCCCAAGCGGCCAGTCGGTGTATAACAACAACTAGATAGACAGACAGACAGACAGACAGACAGACAGACAGACATACATACAGACAGACAGACAGACAGACAAATAGACAGATAGACAGATAGATAGATAGATAGATAGATAGATAGATAGATAGATAGATAGATGGATAAGTAGATATATAGATAGATAGATAGATAGATAGATAGATAGATAGATAGATAGAGATAGGCTACAACGTTCCAGTATTTGTACTTTACTTGAGTATTTCCATTTTATGCTACTTCATACTTCTACTCCACTACATTTTGGAAGCCAATATTGTACTTTTCACTACATTTTTTTTTGACAGCTTTAGTTACTTTTTTCAGATTATTAATACAAAATATACATCAACTAATAAATGACGATGTATTATTATACATTAAGCCACAGAGAAATGTTTTTCTTAGATAAAACAAATGTTGACAAAGTTTTCCTTTGGGGACATCATTTGAAGATGGAAAACGGGTAATGAATTGCAATAGATTGAAGATTAGTGCAATATAATTAAAATCTCTAGAACATCGTATCGTGATAAGATCATATCGTGGGGCCTCTGGTGATTCCCGACCCTACCGCACAGCAGTAATTACACAGGCTGACATTAAAACATTTCAGAGGATAAAAACACAATAAAGTCCAACGGCTTATTCACATTGTGGTCGTCTAGTAAAACACACATCACGCCACAAGATGAAACAGCACAACAACAAGACATCAAATACAGAAAAAGAAATTGGGGGGCGTCTGGTTAGCTCACAAGGTTGAGCGTGTGCCCCATGTACAGAGGCTCAGTCCTTGTCGCAGCGGCCCTTTGCTGCATGTCATTACCCCTCTGTCCTATAAATACAGGCAATAAAAGCCACACAAATAAAATAAAATAGAAATTGAGAATTATACATGGTACTTTGGAACCACTTCTTTAAGACCAATTAAAGGGGTGGCAGTATCTCAGTCTGTAGGGGGTCCGGTTGGGAACCGGAGGGTTGTTGTTTCAAGCCCCCGTATGGTCCGGACTCTGGAGTCCGGAGTGCGGAGCTGGAGAAATTCCAGTTCACCTCCTCTTCTAGGAATCTAGGTCCAGATTTCTATAATTACACCGCACCTTCAATTTACAATATTGTCTGTGTCATTGTGTCTTAATTATGCCCCTCTGAAATTGCCTTTGTGTTTGAAAGGTGCTTCTCAAATAAACTTGCTTTGCTGCCCTGCCCTCAACTATAACCGAACCAAACTGAAATAACATAACCTGCTTAGCGATGAAATACAAAAACAAAAATGATTTCTGTTATTGCACCGAAACGTTTATCCCTCTGAGTCACTCTGTGATATATAGTCAGTGTCATTGTGTTTTAAATATGCCCCTCTGAAGTGCCTTTGTGTTTGAAAGGGTGTTTCTCAAATAAGCTCGCCTTGCCTTCTGTCTTCCATTATTCTCCAAAACAGAGGCACATCTTAAACAATTGTTCCAGTTCTAATGAGTGGTGTTGAAAACATATAATTTTTTAGGGAGGTTTTAGGGAGTGTGGCAGTGTGTCATAAGTGTTCTTGTATTAGGAGTGTACTAATTTGTTGGTATTTCCATTCCAACCTGTAACTGTCTGTTCTGCACCCTGCCTCACGGTGTACCAGCCATGACATTGTTTATTTAACCACTTCGGAAGAATGTTATGGGAGTGTGCTAGGAACTCACTTTCCGTTTAATAGATTAGATAAGCTGGAGTTTATGCACGATCCAATACCACCTAATTTAGCCCAGAAGAAAATCTACTTTAAAGTAGTTCATGTATGCTCTTTTTTCGTTATGACTCACTGTCAAAGCAGATATTAAAAGAAAGTTCTATGGCGTTTATTGTGTGTAATAGTTCATGTTGCACAAAAAGTTTGACCTGAGACAGACCGTACAACAATGACAGCAATCCTATCAGATCCATACAGAGATAGTAGTATACACAGTCTTGTATGAAGTACTTGAAAGCAATACTTGAGTAAAAGTACAAGTATCTTACCAGAAAATGACTTTGGTAGAAGTTAAAGTCACTTTTTAGAATATGACTTGAGTAAAAGTCTCGAAGTATCTGATATTTACTGTACTTAAAGTATCAAAAGTCATTTTCTGATATTAAATGTATTTAAGTATTAGAAGTAAAAGTAAAAAAAAAAACTTTGATTATGAACTTCACGGCCAAAGGTGCGTAACGTTATCTTCATCACCACTGTCGTCGGGGTGGTCATCATCTGTTACCATGAGAGCCTGCACCAGGGGCTCCCATGACAGTTATTATGCTTCCTTCCTCCTCTACCATCTCTAGTAGACACTATACTTTACATTGACCTAGGCCTACAGCCTGGACTATTACCTGTCCATTGCACATACTAAACTACCTGAACTTCCGTACACCCCATTCGGAATCGACCGAATTTTCACTCGGCCTCGTGTCAGTCTCGGATGAAGAGGACTCAGGATTTTATTTCAAGACCTGGCGAGCCCACAACAGCAGGGAAATCACTAAACGGCCTGTGCATTGTCTGATTTATGTGTTGACATCTTTACTGTGATTGGATGTTAAACCTCCTGCGTCTCAAAGTTTACGTGCACTGGACACTGTATACCATGGAGCTCATCACTGGTTTTAAAGCCCCTCACTCACCATTGTGAACTGTATGAACATTTTGGATGGCCTTCTCTATCAACAACACGGGCATATCTTCATATAGGCTATTTTAGGTCTACTTCCACCCTACCTTCTGACCTATATCAGTGTAAATAGTATCGGGACTTACAATCTTGGTTCCCAGGATCTTTTCCTTCTGTCTGTTCTAAAGGTTAGAACTGAACTGGGGGAAAAAATTGTTTAAGTGTGCTGCTCCCTCTACCTGGAACAAGTTACATAAACCCATGAAACTTATTGAGCTGCTCTCATTGGTCGCTTTTAACAAGATGTTGATGACTGACTTGGAGGCTGCCACATCTGGCTGTAGATGTTTTGCCTGATGTATAAGATGAGCAAACAGAGAAACGTATCTTTTTTAGCTCTCATATTGTCCTTGGGTCAAATTTGACCCGTTTTTCTATATCATGTTTGGATTGGAGTTCCTTTAACCAAATAGCCCCAAAATAACACGGATGGTTCCATAAGACGCGCTTCACAAAGGAAATTACGGACCAGATCTCTATTTTCATAGAATTGTGGGTGTTGTATTCAATTTTATAACGTTATCCTGACTAAACTTTGACATATCTGTGATTATCCATTACCTTCATTCCTCTGATCTCAACCATTAGTCAAAATCATTCATCATTTCGGCTTTTTTCTTACACAAAAATTAGAACATTTCATATAAATGAGGTTTTTTGACTATGAATTCCAAAAATAAGTGTAAAACTAGTGCAAATAAAGAGGTCTAGTGGTGAATATAATGGTGTTAATGGAAAAAAGTGGCAAAAACGTTGAAATAATCTACAAAAATGTAAAAAAAAAGCAAGCATACCGTAGGGAAAAAGCATCATAAACATAAAAACAGTGTCTAAAAGAGTGTTCATTTTGACCCGGGAGGACAACACAGGTTAGATACAACAGATGTTTTCCTTTGGGGACATACTTTGAAGTTGGAAAACGGGTAATAAATTGCAATATATTGAAGAATATTGTAATATAATTAAACCCATGAAACTTATTGAGCTGCTCTCATTGGTCGCTTGATCGCTTGATGTTTTGCCTGATGTGTTTAGGATTGTGGTTTGACTTTGAGGGATTTGCTGATTCAGTTGTTTTATGTTTTTGATGTTTTTGGTGTTTTTGTGTATTTTGTGTTTGTGTGTACTGTCTGTGTGGTTGTGCTGCTGCCTGCCTTGGCCAGGCCACTCTTGAAAAAGAGATTTTTAATCTCATTGAGTCTTTTCCTGGTTAAATAAAGGTAAATAAATTATAATCAAATGTAACCAATAACGTGACTCATTTCTAATGTGTTACTGGTAACCCTGTCTCTCGCCCCCCCCCCCCCCCCCCCCCCCCCCCGCCTTAACACGCACTCCCAAGAAAGTGAATGAAAAGGGAGACAGGAAAAGAAGCTCTGTCTGTCTGGGAGATGTCGGCCAAATCCTAGGTAATAAAATGTGGCATCCTAAACCATAAGGAGTTTATTTGCAAAACAACATTTAAATACATTCTGCAATGAAATGCTGACTGAGAAAGCAGGGCCAAATTTTAAGGTGGTCTTGACTACAACACTGTATTAAGGATCCACTGCTCCTCCCTCAAGAAAGTGATCTAGTTAAAGATGGAACTGGATATTATATGACATTAGCTTATTTTTACATGACAATTAGGCTAGTTAGTTCCTATTTTATGTAGTATTTTAAATGTTTAATTTCTAACACCTTTTCCTCCTTTATTTAGCATTTATAAGCAGTATATACACATTTAATATTCTTTATGACAGAATATAAAGCTGCTTTCAGTGCCTGAAATGTGCCAGTACTCACCAGTATACAGAGTACCGGCACTTCTGATTTTTGTCCACATGAGTACCCTTACTTCTAATTGTTATGAACAGTATTGTTAATAGGCTGATATTTATACCAAAATGGGATATATATAGGCCGAATGGAATGTTTCTTTGTTTCATAACCACATTTTCAGACACTTTGACAACTTAACTGTGAGCTTGGCAGTCGAATCAGGCTCCTTAGATTGAAATGTGGACTGATATACAAATAAATATAAATATATCCAAAACACATGCAATGATCATGTCATGCAACGGCTCAATTTGGGTACTGGCACCTTTTTAGGACCAATTCAAGCACTGGGAGTTATTATAATCAGATATCAGGACATTTGAAGTGTTTATATATGTGCCAGTTTGTCAACCATTTTACCTCCTAGAACATTTTGTTTTTAGTGCCCAAGGGAACTAAGAAATGCAAATGCAAAAACAGATTTAGTTTTTTTGCTGGGTGGGACCATTGAAGGGTTAATATTTACCTTTAGTTTCCCCTTAAGCTTTAAATTAGGAGAAACCATCTTATCCCAGAATGCCTGCTATCACATCATATAATCTGCATCAACTTGTTTCAGCTCTTCATTGAGTCTATATAATGTTTATATGCGTGGAATATTCAAATATTCATATTCCAAGACTCCCCAAAATTTATTTCATTTAGTTTTGAAAACTTTAGAATCTCTGCTAGAATTTTAAATAAAGTTAAGGATTTGATCTGCTCGTTAAGGGGTTGAATGAAACAGAATGAGGCAAAAAAAGTAGTTATCATTAATTTATTGATTAATAAATTAGGCTATTGATTAAGAAGGAAGCATATCCTTAATGAATTGGGTTAAGTGCAGCTGTTTACAATCACAAACGTTCACAATTCAAAATAATAATTAATTACAATAAACTACAGAATAAGATATTTACATAATTTCATGTAATCACAAATACAAACACAGTGCTATATCTTGACCTGAAATGAATCTAGAGATCACTTTCCCTTATACATCTAATGTACACTCTAATGCACACATGCACACAATAAATAGTATAATAAATAGAATAATTGGATGCTAAATACCAAACCTATCAATGGCAAACATGTGAAAGTAATTATTCAAACTTTGATCACTGTACCCAGAGTAAGGACTGACCCTTCCTCTCCTGTCTTTGATCTGCCTTCTCTGCCTTTTATAGAACATTATTGAAGATTCACAATTTAGTGATAAACAGTGATAAATTGAATAAGTAAAATATACACCTAAATAAAAACTACATATTTGTGTTCAACAGGTAAACTATGAGTCCATCAATCCTGACATGCTGATGTAGCTGTATTATGTCACTCTTTATAGAAGCACGGCAGCTATTACAGCCACTGTGACAGAAACAAGACTAAGTTTGTTGTTGATTGCAGCTGCTCCTGTTCCTCCTACATGGTTGGTTGCTTTTGTTGTTGTTGTTGTTGTTGTTGTTGTTGTTGCTGGTGTTGTTGTTGTTGTTGTTGCTGGTGTTGTTGTTGTTGCTGGTGTTGTAACTGCTTCTGGATTGCTAGCGGAAAGTCTTGATACCGTTGCACTTGCTACCGTTGCCGCCGCTGTCGCCGCTGCTGCCGCTGTTTCTGCCGCCTGGGTGCTTGAAGTGATTGCTGCTGCTAGGTTGGCTGCATTTTGCGTTGTTGTTGCCGACGATGCTGCCTCTACTGCTGCTGCCGATGCCAGTGCTGCTGCTTGCGCTATCTGTGCCACCGACTGTGCGTCTTGTACTGATGCACGCTCTGCTGCTGTCAACCCTGTGGGGTCTGATAATAGTTCCTCCAAGTCTCCTGCTGCTTCTCCTGTTTGCGTGACCACTGATTTGGCGGCTGCTGTAACTTGTGCAAGTATTTCCGAAGTTGGATTTGAAGACGCTGCCAACGTTGCTGCATTTGCTGCTGTTTCTGCTGCTCCTGCTGCTTTTAGTGCTGCTGCTACTATTTGGGCCGTTTTCAGTGCCGCCGATCCTGGTGTTGCTGCTGATGCTGCTCGTATTGCTGCTAGGGCTGCTGTGTTTGCCGCTTCTGCCGCATTTCTTGCTGCATCAGCTGCCACCTCCACTGTTGTTGCCCCTTGTGCAAGTAACGTGGCTGCACTTGCTGCCAATTTTGAAGCGTTTGCTGCGTTTTCTGCTGCTGCTTTTGCTGCTGGGCCAGCAGCCGCTGCTGCTGTTGAGGCTGCTGCCGCCGCTGCTGCTGCCGATGCCGTCAACCCTGCCACTGCTGCTTGCTTTGCTTTAGCTGCTCCTTGTGATGTCGCTGTGGTTGTTCCGGGTAAGTTTGCAGATGGTGTTGTCCCTTTGGATTCCGTTTGCAGTACTCCATTTGCGGCATATGCTGCTGCCGTTGCAGCACTTGCTCCTGCTTGTGCTGCTGCTGCCATTGTTGCTGTGTTGTTTACTGCTGCAGCTTCTGCTAGTGTGTCTGCTGCTATTGCTGTTGCTTTGGTTATATATGCCACTGTTTTTGCTGTGTCTATTGCCGAACGTGTTGTTGCTCCTTGTAGCGCTGTGATTGCTGATAATGCTGTTAATGCTCCTTCTGCTTCTGTCGACACTGTTTTCGCAGCTTCTGCAACAGCTGTAATTGCTCCCTTCGTTTCTGAAGCTGCCATCGCTGTTGCGTTTGCTGCTTTGCTTGCCGCCATCGCTACTTTTAATGCCGCCTTTGCTGTTTCTGATGGCGCAGATGGCGATTGTGCTTGTATTGCTGCTTGTGCTACTGCTTCTGCTGCTTGTGCTGCATTTCTGGCTGCTTGTACTCCCAGTGCTACCGGGGCTCGTCCTGCTGCTACCAATGTGGCAGCACTGGCTGCATTTTGTGCAGCTATTACTGCATCTTCTACTTTGGATGCTGGTGCTCCAGCGGCTGCTGCCATTGAGGCTGCTAATGCGGTTGCTGCTGCTGCTGTGGCTGTTGACATTGACACTCCTGCGATTTGTTTCTCTGTGGGTAGTGGTGCCACAGTTGTTGCTGGCAGTGGTGCATCCGTGGGTGGATTGATGCCTGCACTTGGGAGTGCGGCTAATGCAGCTGTTGCTGTTGCTTCTGCGCCTTTTGCTGCTGCCTTTGCTGCTGCTGCCAATATTGCTGCAATGTCCTCTGTTGTTGCTGTTCCAGTTGCTGTTGATGCTGTCAATGCTGTTGCTTCTGCTATTTGTGCCACCGTTAGTGCTGCTGAGATTGATATTGCTGCTGCCCCACTGGCGGATGATAATTCTGATTGTAATGTTTTAGCTGCATCTATTGATACGTTAGCCACTGTTTTTGAAGCTTCTGCAGCTTGGGCGATTGCTGTTGTACTGCCCGATGCTGCAGATGTTGCTGCTTTTGCTGCTTCTTCAGCAGCATTTGATGCTTTTAATGATACCATTGATAGTTGTGCAACTGCTTGTGCTTTCGACGCAGGGGCTGTTGTTGCTTCATGTGCTGCTGCTGCCGCTGCTGATATGGCAGCCTTGGCAGCTAACGTGGCTGCACTTGCAGCCAATGTCGGTGGTGCTTGTCCTGTTGCCACTAATGTAGCAGCTCTGGCTGCGTCTAATGCAGCCGCAATTGCATTGGCTGCAGCTGGGGATGATGTTGCTCCAGCAACTGTGGAAGCGGCTGCTGCTGCTGCCGCTGCTGTGGAAGCTGCTGCTGCTGCTGCAGAAGCTGCTGCCGCTGTCACTGTAGCTGCTGCTGTTGGAGTCAATGTTATGGAGATTGTTGTTGGCGGTACTGTAACATTTGGCAATGCTGCCACAGCTGCCGCAGCTACTTGTTTAGCTATTTTAGCTGCTTCTGTTGCATTTCCAACTGCTGTTCCTTGGGTTGTTGCGTTTGTGGCAGCTGCGGCTGCTGCTACGGCTGCAATTGATTGTTGGATTATTGCTGTTTCGCTGCTTGGTCCAGTGGTTTGGTCTTGAGCTGCTGTTAGTGCTGCTAGTAGTGCTGCTAGAGCTTTTGTTGCGTCTGCTGCTGCCTGTGTTGCAGCTGCTGTAGCTTCCGCTGCAGTTCCTGCTGTCACCGCAGATGCAGCCTTATCTGCTGCCTGTGCTGCTTCATCTGCTGCTGATGATGCATTCGCTGACGCCTCTGCAATCCTTCGTGCTACTTCTGCCGTTGTTGTTGGTGATGCCTCAAGTGCTTTTGTCGCTGCAGTTAATGCTATTTTAGCTTTTATTGTTGCTTGGTTTGCCAATTCTGCTGCCAATACTGGTGATAGTGTTCCATTGATGACGAGTGAAGAAGCTACTGCTGCGTTCTGTGCGGCTTGAGCAGCAGCTTCTGCAGCAGCTGCTGCTGCTACAGCGAAGGGTCCAGAAGTGGTTGCTGCTGCTGTTGCTGCTGTTGCCGCTGCTGCTGCTGCTATCGATGCTGCTGTTGCTGCTGCTTTCGCACTTGCTGCTGCTGGTGTTACTACTAAATCGGATGCAGCTGCAGATGTTTCTTTAGCTATTTTAGCTGCTTCTGTTGCATTTCCAACTGCTGTTCCTTGGGTTGTTGCGTTTGTGGCAGCTACTGCTGCTGCTACGGCTGCAATTGATTGTTGGATTATTGCTGTTTCGCTGCTTGGTCCAGTGGTTTGGTCTTGAGCTGCTGTTAGTGCTGCTAGTAGTGCTGCTAGAGCTTTTGTTGCGTCTGCTGCTGCCTGTGTTGCAGCTGCTGTAGCTTCCGCTGCAGTTCCTGCTGTCACCGCAGATGCAGCCTTATCTGCTGCCTGTGCTGCTTCATCTGCTGCTGATGATGCATTCGCTGACGCCTCTGCAATCCTTCGTGCTACTTCTGCCGTTGTTGTTGGTGATGCCTCAAGTGCTTTTGTCGCTGCAGTTAATGCTATTTTAGCTTTTATTGTTGCTTGGTTTGCCAGTTCTGCTGCCAATATTGGTGATAGTGTTCCATTGATGACGAGTGAAGAAGCTATTGCTGCGTCCTCTGCGGCTTGAGCAGCAGCTTCTGCAGCAGCTGCTGCTGCTACAGCGAAGGGTCCAGAAGTGGTTGCTGCTGCTGTTGCTGCTGTTGCCGCTGCTGCTGCTGCTATCGATGCTGCTGTTGCTGCTGCTTTCGCACTTGCTGCTGCTGCTGCTGGTGTTACAACTAAATCGGATGCAGCTGCAGATGTTTCTTTAGCTATTTTAGCTGCTTCTGTTGCATTTCCAACTGCTGTTCCTTGGGTTGTTGCGTTTGTGGCAGCTGCGGCTGCTGCTACGGCTGCAATTGATTGTTGGATTATTGCTGTTTCGCTGCTTGGTCCAGTGGTTTGGTCTTGAGCTGCTGTTAGTGCTGCTAGTAGTGCTGCTAGAGCTTTTGTTGCGTCTGCTGCTGCCTGTGTTGCAGCTGCTGTAGCTTCCGCTGCAGTTCCTGCTGTCACCGCAGATGCAGCCTTATCTGCTGCCTGTGCTGCTTCATCTGCTGCTGATGATGCATTCGCTGACGCCTCTGCAATCCTTCGTGCTACTTCTGCCGTTGTTGTTGGTGATGCCTCAAGTGCTTTTGTCGCTGCAGTTAATGCTATTTTAGCTTCTTCTGTTGCTTGGTTTGCCAGTTCTGCTGCCGCTATTGGTGATAGTATTCCATTGATGACGAGTGAAGAAGCTACTGCTGCGTCCTCTGCGGCTTGAGCAGCAGCTTCTGCAGCAGCTGCTGCTGCTACAGCGAAGGGTCCAGAAGTGGTTGCTGCTGCTGTTGCTGCTGTTGCCGCTGCTGCTGCTGCTATCGATGCTGCTGTTGCTGCTGCTTTCGCACTTGCTGCTGCTGCAATTGCTGCTGCTGCTGGTGGTGTTGCTACAAAGTTGGACACAGCCGCGGCTGCTTCTTTAGCTATGTTAGCTGCTTCTGTTGCATTTCCAACTGCTGTTCCTTGGGTTGTTGCGTTTGTGGCAGCTGCGGCTGCTGCTACGGCTGCAATTGATTGTTGGATTATTGCTGTTTCGCTGCTTGGTCCAGTGGTTTGGTCTTGAGCTGCTGTTAGTGCTGCTAGTAGTGCTGCTAGAGCTTTTGTTGCGTCTTCTGCTGCCTGTGTTGCAGCTGCTGTAGCTTCCGCTGCAGTTCCTGCTGTCACCGCAGATGCAGCCTTATCTGCTGCCTGTGCTGCTTCATCTGCTGCTGATGATGCATTCGCTGACGCCTCTGCAATCCTTCGTGCTACTTCTGCCGTTGTTGTTGGTGATGCCTCAAGTGCTTTTGTCGCTGCAGTTAATGCTATTTTAGCTTTTTCTGTTGCTTGGTTTGCCAGTTCTGCTGCCAATATTGGTGATAGTGTTCCATACCTGACGAGTGAAGAAGCTACTGCTGCGTCCTCTGCGGCTTGAGCAGCAGCTTCTGCAGCAGCTGCTGCTGCTACAGCGAAGGGTCCAGAAGTGGTTGCTGCTGCTGTTGCTGCTGTTGCCGCTGCTGCTGCTGCTATCGATGCTGCTGTTGCTGCTGCTTTCGCACTTGCTGCTGCTGCAATTGCTGCTGGTGATAGTTTATTTGTTGGGTCCGTAGTGATGTTTCCTGTGGGACATTTCTGTCTCAGGCTTCCTTCAGCAGGCTGGCTGTTGAATGCTGTTTTAAGTTAAGAGTTTGGTTAGAATTCCGTCATACATTGTCACATTCAGTTGTGGTTTCCAATTACTATATTACTTTTATCACTTACCAAGAAGTGTAAGGACGATGATAAACGTTGTGATGATCATTGTGAACTGTTTCTTTTCTCCTCCACTTTCTCTTCCAGAATTACAGATGAACATCCTGAAAGAAAATGAAAAATAGTACAAAGGAGATTTTTAATCTCTACATGCATTGGGACATTCAGCCGTCTTTTGAATGGGGGGTTGGGTCTACTCAAGTTTCCCTACCCAAACTGCAAGAGTATTCCCAAATGTCCTTCCCCAACTGAGATTAAAAGGGGGGTGGCTGGGATGTATGCATGTATGGGTCTCAGAATGCACCTTTCCAGGGTAACTCCATGTGCACACTCTTTGGAGAACCAGGGGCACTTGTTAAGTGTTTGTGTAATCTGGGACAGGACACCATTTGCCATTTGAGTCACCGATCAGTAGGCTAAGCATAAGTGAAAATCTGGGTTGAGGATCTTTTGAAATGAAGCTAGACTTGAAGAACCGTTTCAGTAAAAGATGATGTTCTGTATAATGTGTGACTCAATTTTGGTGGTCCCGGGTCCATGCCAAGGACCCCAAAATGGGAACAAAATTTGAAGAGAATTTTGCCCTATGGGTTCATGACACTTGGGAAGACCAAATGGCCCATTCAAAAGCTTGCCAAATATTGGGGTCTAGCCTTCCCACATATTGGGAAATTTGGCAGGCTTTTGAATGTGGGAGCTTGGGTCTTCCCAAGTGTCCTTCCCCCACTGGGAATACGTGGGAAAAATAATTGTATTTGGGATTCTCTTTAGGGTTCCGTTTTTGGTCCAAATATAAAGGGGTCATAGTTCATTTAATTAAAGAAAAGGCGGTTGGTGGTTTTCAGTCATTTCCCTCTTGTATCAAATGTAAATGTATAAAAATGTTTTTGTTGCAGTTAGACATTAAAGTGGTATTCCAAATTTCAAGATAAAAGCCTGTTTCTTGTGAGTAGCTTTGGTTTACATTAGTACTCCTGGTGGGAGCGTCTAATAGTTCAAACTCTAAATGCAGCTACACCCAACACAAAAAAGAAGATATAATCAATTACAATTAGAATGACCTTCCCTTATATGTCTGGTGCTATGAATTCATATGACGTTAGTACTAAAACAGCAGCATACATTTCTGAAAGAGCTCTGAGAAATCCTCAAAAGATTCATCAGCATTTTGTTGCTCTGTACACCGACAACATTGACTGATTAAGGGGGAGCACACCACAACTTTGCTCTAACAATTCAAATGCACAACAGATTAACAACTTCCAACACAATGGCAACATATTCTGACATTTTGTCAGATCCCTCTGATCTGATAAATAATCAACCAAATACGTAAGGAACAGTTAGACAGCCCTCTGGCTGAGTCGGCATGGCTGTGCACCACTTATGATGTGACAAAAATGTGCATAAAATCTGTTTAAAGTCATGATTGACAAACATGCTCAGAGGCCAAAGTAATGCCTTCTATTTCTTTTTCTCTCCCAACAGTCAAAAACACTGGCAGCAAATCCTCACATCAGAAATGCTAGAGCCAACAGATGTTTGGTATTCTTAAACACAACAAGCAATGAAGTTACGCTAATCTACCATACAAAAGATAGTAAAACTCACAACATGCTAGTTGAAATGGCAGAAACAAATAATCCTGGATTTTCTTTACCACACTAATAATTGAGTTACAAAACTAAAGCAAATCATTTTTTCTCCAAATTAAAGTGCATTTTGAAAAAGAAATCCAATTTTGTGTATTTTTAAAGCTTACCAATTGTAATACAAATAATGATATTAATTTCAATTCAGTCAAATGGATAACGGAGCCATTGGAACCCTTTGCAAATTCACAAATGATTCACAAATGATGGAGAGAGAGAGAGAGAGAGAGAGAGAGAGAGAGAGAGAGAGAGAGAGAGAGAGAGAGAGAGAGAGAGAGAGAGAATATGATCATCTCTCCTTCAGGTTTATTTTCAGAAACAATGCCAACAAAACTGCTATAAATGATAAAAATAAAACATTGAAGCAGATAAGACTTTGAGGTTTCAGAAATCAAAGTGATTTTAAATTCTCTTACTTGGCTGTTGTAGTGAAGTCAAGTAAAGTGAATTGATTCTGTTTCCTTGGCGTATCTTGCTGTGTCTCTCCTCTCCTTGAATTTGTCTTTTGCTCCCTGTCTTCTGCTCTATTTATATGGTAGGACTCACCTTACATGACTAATTAATAATAAGGATCATAAAAATATAAGCCCTCCCAGATTAAGGATGGTGCCAGTTCCATTTCTATCAAAGTAATTATTGGATGCAAAGTTTTGTACAGTTTGCGTCAGTGGTTAATAGAGATGTGTGACTTGTCGAGTGACATTACATGCAAATTTGACATTTATCCTGAAGGTATGAATAGGTTTGTATTCCTATTTGCGTCTGTTTGTGTGTGTCATTGTGGGTTCTGAGGTTTTAGAAGTTTCAAAAATGCTGCTACTACATACAATAAGCCTTAACCCCATATGTGTCATGGCCAGATAATTTCTTTGAATTAAAAAAATATACATATTTAATGCCTTGTGTGTATCATTTTAGTCCCATTTTCATAACATGTTCATTGTTTTTATAGCCAGACCCTGCTCTGTTTGTATCTTTCCTCTGATAAGTCAAGTACGTCTTATTTATATAGCCTAATATCAAAAATGAGACTCAGGGGGCTTTTTTCAATCTGTATAGCATAGCATACAACACCCTCTGTTCTTTGACCCTCGCTTCAGGAACCCCCTTGCATCCTTCTTCCAGGACAGATATAAAAGATGTTCTGTGTACAGAATAGACCAACATGATAAGTTATAGCATAGACCGATATCTTCAACAGGGGGTCCGGGGCCCCTAGGGGTCCTCAGAGTTACTGCAGGGGGGGGCTCCAAATTATTGTTACTTTTTAAAAGTTTTTTCAGTAAAGAAAAATACTTCTGCACATCTATAATGTGAGACAGGTGGTGCGTCGGAGGGGGATAAGTAGTTCAGAAGTTGCAAAGAATCTCCCGCACACTGTCTAACTTGCAAAAAATAAGATCAATAGTAGGCAACGTTTCGGTACTAGACCATCATCTGGCAAAATCAATGGAGGGTGTTTCTTGGCAACTTTTGTAAATGTCTTTTTATAGCTTAGTTTTCTATGCACCAAAAATGTATGTATAAGGGCTTCAGGCTTTTATTGTATTGTAGGCCCAGTTTAATATGCAACTTCATTTTATAAAGTATGTAGTAGGGGTCCCACACTCCGTCCTTCTCTCAGATAAGGGGTCCTTTGCTTAAAAAAACGTAGAAGACCCCTGGTATAGACAATCAAAATGATCTAAGAAGATCTAAGACTGGAAGAGGGGCTATAAAAAAAAGTTCTAAACTCGTTTAAACCCTGTCCCCATGAAGAAATTACATTTATTCTGCAACAGCAATCACATTTTGTGGGAAAGTGTAAATGTGGGGCTTGCCCATTAATATATTCCAGTCACTAATTTTGTTACAATGTTCATAGTTTCCATCATTTGGTATTCAAAGTAATTGGGCTTTCACTTTTTATGATGTTATAGGTCTATTTTAACTTGCACTACTTTTATTGCATTCTGGTTATTTCCTTTGTTTATACATATTTAATTAGTATTGTTGGAGGGGGCGCGAGATCCAAGATTCTCATTGACAGAGACTGCTTTTGTGATTGTTGTGCATTTTATAAGAAGTTACTTGAAAACTTTTGTTGGGAAAGATGGAATAAATGTGGATCAAAAGATGAGAGGCCAACAGGAAGGAACAAATCCTGCACAGACCAGACTGCCAACATAACCTGTGCTGTATTAACACCTCCCTCATGAATGATGTAGCCTATTTCATCCTTTTATTTCTGCTTGTTACTGCTTTGCATGGTTGAACGGTGCAAGAAGATGGCTTGGGTCTGTGTTGCTTGGCTTGATGCTTGCATGGCTTCCTGTACTGAATGGGGATACTGTTGATGTGTTACTGTGCTTCCTGTAGCACTGCATGGCTTATTGAGAAAGCTTATATGTTGCTCTATCTGTATGGTGTCTTGTTGACTTCTGTCTGTATAGTTTAACCTGTACTAATGTCTTGCTGTTTCCTGTTGCTCTGCTCTCAAAACATCTGGCCAAAGGTCTACAGTTGAAAATTAGCCGGTTGGCTAACACTGGCACATTTACAGAAATGTTAATTAATGTGTATTGTCCTTTATAAAATAAAGAATAAGAACAAGAATAAGAATTCATTTATGCAAATTCTGTACACTATGAACATGTTTTGCTGCGTTGCATGGAATGTAGCATATGTCACAGATGATACAACCAATTAACAATTCATACCAAAGTACACCATGACATCCCAGGTCACTGATTGGGCACAGCAAGTTTTGATCTAGATGTTGAGAGGTGAAACGTGACTGGACATGGCTTATAAAAGAAAAACAATTTGACTAGTTCAGATTAAGGTAAGTGATTTTGGTTACAAAATACTGTATAATGCATTAATTCTGCGTTGAGGCCAGTAGCGCCCCCAAATGTTAAAAAAATTGGCGCATTTATTTAGAGTAATATTAAAGTAAGGATAATCACAGAAGTCAGTATACTGTTTCAAAACATTTACATTTTTTATTCAAATGCAAAAGAATTTAATAAAACAACCAACATTCAATAAAAGTAGAGATCTCTGTCCGAGGTCACTGTTGAGATTTCAGTTGAGATATGCCGTTTGTTAGTAAGGTTGTTTGTCTCTGTACTTGTTCAGTACATTAAGTACACACTGCAGCCACTCCTTTGACATACATAAACCTGATTTTTTTGTATAACTAATTGATCATAATTGCATATCATCTATTGCACCACACCTACATTGCAGTGAGGCATGGCTTGCAAAAACACACAGGAATCTGGAGCTGCCTTAGACCTATTTAACCCTCTGAGAACTAAGGCATTTTTAGATATCTTCTTGAATTCTCTTTTTATGGGTATTTGCATATAACTGATCCCCATGTGTTTCATATGAAAAAGTTCAGAACAAACTCCGCTTTCTGTATAGCGATGCCCAATACTGTGCCAGAGCAATGTATAAAGAGATAATTTGGCCCCAAAGCGGAAATATTTCTTAAATCTCTTGTGAAAACATACCTACACTCAATTGTTTTGCTGCTTGAAATAACTTTACAAAAGTCTTGGTTTCAGAAAAAATAGTAAATAAATGTCTAAAATGAAATTTATGAAACTTTATGAAATGAAATGTCCCTTGGACTCAACGGTGGGACTTTTGTCCTCAGAGGGTTAAACTTAAAGTTGTACAAACGGCAACAATAAGAAAATTGCAATATTTTCAAATAGTTTAAGTCCATGTTTAGGGAACTTCTTGGTATTTTGAGAAGGGCACACTAACGTTTTAATCTTGTACGTTTTTTAATATTGCCACATTCTCACTCCCATTGCGTAAAATACAGATGCTTGGTCAGGTGCCTTTGGCATTGTTATTGACGCTAAAAGTCTCCTTTAGCGTCATATCTAAACGCGCTGGTTCGGGACTATTGGCGTCACTTTTGGCGCAGTTAAGTTAAGGAAAAGATCATGGGTGGGCTTATAAAAGGTACGTTTCCTTGACACGCGGGACAAGAACGGGACATTTGGGTTTAGGAAAAGAAGAACGGCACAGTTGGGTTTAGGTAAAGGGTTAGGGGGGTTAGTGTTAAGGGTTATGGTTAATTGGGTTTAGGTAAAGAAGAACAGGACAGTTGGGTTTAGGTAAAGAAGAACAGGACAGTTGGGTTTAGGTAAAGGGTTAGGGGGTTATGGGTTTAGGGTTAGGGTTAGGGGTTATGGTTAGTTGGGTTTAGGAAAAGAAGAACGGTACAGTTGGGTTTAGGAAACGTGACACGTGGGACACAGACCCCAGTCTCCAGGGTGAAAGTCCTGTGTTGTTTGACCCATCCATCACCACAACCATCCTCCTTATGCGGAATTTTGGCCTTTTATACTACTCGCTAGAGACACTGCCCAAGCGTCCGTATTTTACGAGTTCGGAGTGAGAACAGGTTGTCCGTACATTTGGGTTTAGGAAAAGAAGAATGGGAAAGAACAGGACAGTTGGGTTTAGGAAAAGAAGAATGGGACAGTTGGGTTTAGGTAAAGGATTAGGGGGGTTAGGGGTTTAGGGTTAGGGGTTATGGTTAGTTTGGAATGTAAAGAAGAACAGGACAGTTGGGTTTAGGTAAAGAGTTAGGGGGTTAGGGGCGTTAGTGTTAGGGGTTATGGTTAGTTGAGTTTAGGTAAAGAAGAATGGGACAGTTGGGTTTAGCGAAAGGGTTAGGGGGTTAGGGTTCAGAGTTATGGTGAGTTGGGTTTAGGAAAAGAAGAACGGTACAGTTGCATTTAGGAAACATGACATGTGGGACACAGACCCCGGTCTCCAGGGTGAAAGTCCTGTGTTTTTTGTCCCATCCACCACCACAACCATCCTCCTAATGTGAAATTCTGGTCTTTAATACTACTCGCTAGAGACACTGCCCAAGCGTCCGTATTTTACGAGTTCGGGATACGAACTCTGCCCCCCCCAGCTTGAAAGCCCTTGTTTTATGGGTTAGGGTTAGTGTTTTTGTATTGTTTGTTGTGTTTTTTTTTATTGGCTCAGTATATAGACACATACACGGAGTAAAATAATTTGTTATTGCACAGCAATTGTTTTTAATATGCAATGCTCGTAAAAAAAGTCTTACAATTTTCTTATTGTTCTTATTGAGATTAAATGTCATTATTGGCTCTCCTACGAGTTCAAATCTGCTTTTCACACAACACCATTTAGTCTCTACTGACTCATTTTTGTGACGCAGTATTAAGAGCGAGAAAGTCTGCGTATTAGGGAGGGTCAAACAAACAGGACTTGACCCAGGAGGCCACTGTTTGTGTCCCGTGTGAAACCAAAAGTCAATATTTTCTCATTGACTACTTAACGTACGTACAGAACCTAATTTATGTAACGAAACATACTTATTTTAACCCAAACCCTGGTCTCTTCCTAAACCTAAACAAGTAGTTTTGTTTGAATTCACAAAAACACCGACAACATTGGGAATGAGAACAGTCTGTGAAATGACACGAGAACAGCTTAAAATGCGTCAACACGGCATGTGAAATGTCCTTAAGTGACGTGCTATTTTTTCCGCCTTCCTATGAGATCACATTGCTAATATCCTGTGTCCTTAGAAGAACAATTTGCTCAAAATCAAATTATTGTTATTTTCAGAGTGTCTGATATTCGTGTGGCAGTTAACACCCACATCATGAGTAATGCCAGATAATTCGACATAAAGGCTAAAAATACGTGTAGGAGGGTGTAGCCTGTCAAATCTTTGTGTTGGTCTTTTGTATAAATGCAATGGAAAATTTATAAATGCAATGGAACATTCATACCAAGAGACCAACACAAATATTTGATTTCTTTGTAGCGCAGTGTGCTCCCACGCAGGCATTAATTTCTACCTGCGGTGATGACGATACAGATTCCTCTAATTACAGGGGACACCCGAGGTGTGTCGGTATGTTCTAAAATAATTTGTGCATGTGCAGGTTTGATTGTCTCTCAGTCTTATGCAGTGGGGAGGAATTACTGTTGTTGTTCATCATTGACCCATCTGAAGTCAAAAGGATTAAAGACATGGTCGGACTAAAGTAAAGATTACTTTGAGGTAAGGTTTGTTGTTGCACTTTATTAAATATGATGCTATTGTAGGGCCATAGTGGCTGTCAGTTAGTTTTCTACACTGCACTGTAATGGTACCTGTTCATATACGCGTTGTTTTCACCGAAGGGATCGTTCCTCTTCCCAGAATTGCACACTAGTGGGCTTGCCATAAGTTTCTTTTCACTGACCACTGACAAGCAAAGAAAATCTACACCCTCCTACAACCACGATGGCTGCAGCTGATTGGACGAACGCGTCACGTGGGGCTGTCTGCTCCCGAATTTCAAAACTAACCATAATGGTGGCTCGTTTTTTTTGTTTGTTGCCATTTTAGGCCTTTATTTTTATAGGACAGCTGAAGGCATGAAATGGGAGAGAGAGAGAGGGGGAATGACATACAGCAAAGAGCTGTGGGTCAAAGTCGAACCCGCAGCCGCTGCGTCGAAGAGTGAGCCTCGATATATGGGCGTGCGCTCTACCAGGTGAACTACCCAGGCGTGCGGCGGCTTGTTTGGAAAACAATATCTCATTTAATGAACATAGTTCACCGAAACGTGTCTTTTGAAAACTAGGGATGTCAGCGTTAACGCGTTAAAGGGCCGACACGATGTGATTAATTTTTTTATTTTACACTTCACTCGGCTCAGTAGACAAGTCGAAAGCCATATGCACATTGTGTAAAGCCAAATTAAAATATCACGAAGCACGTCAAGCTTGAGCTACCACCTACGAGCTAAGCATATTAACGTGACGCAGTTTGATGCTAGCTGGCTCAGGCAAAGCAGTATTTTGGAGAGTGCTACTTGCCGACCTGTGGATGAAACCAAATCCCAAAAAATGACTACAGCTCTTGCAAAATGGGTGGCAACTAACTGCAGACCCATCAGCATCGTAGAAGACTCAAGTCTTGAAGAAGTGCTACGGTTGGCATGTTCTGACCCGTCTTATACACTGCCATCGAGGGGGACTGGATTTCCTCTTTATCTCCGAGACCTGGCTGAGTGTTGGTGGGTCTAGTGTCTTCACAGAACTTTTACCTGATGAATGCTGCTTTTTTAAATCTCCTCGGACATCTGGCCGTGGAGGAGGAATTGCGACTGTTTTTAAGAGTGACTTTAAATGTAAACCGTTATCGCTGTCATCCCTCTTCACCAGCTTTGAACTCAGTTTGTTTGAGCTGGGGCATTGTCACACGGTGCTGTGTGCTGTGGTCTACCGGCCTCTCAAATACAACAGAGACTTTTTAACAGAATTTTCTGTGTTTTTGGCTGATATTATGCCCAAACATGACCGGGTCCTTATTGTTGGAGATTGTAACATTCATGTGTGTTGCCCTGAAAACCCTTTGGCGCGAGACTTTTTAAACATCATTGACTCTTTTAATCTTGTACAGTCTGTACTTGGGCCTACACTTGAACGTGGTCACACACTTGATCTGGTTTTATCTTATGGTTTGCCTGTTCTTAACCTGGTGGTCTGTGACGCTTTTTTCTTGGATCATATGCCTGTACTTTTTGAAGCTGCTGTTTGCTGTCACACAGTTAATCCTCGCGCTGCTGCTCGCAGATGTCGAGTTATTAACCCCTCCACTGCTGCTCACTTCTCCGCAGTTTTCAGCCAGATCTGCGTCATTTCCGAGTTTGTGTGTGAGGATACAGAGGCTCTTAACTTATGGTTTCTCGACACTTGTCAAACTGCTATAGACATTGCGGCTCCATTAAAGACCAGGCAGAAGAAAGCCAAATCAGAGCCTTGGCTGAATGTGACAACCCGCACTGCCAGACAGGATTGTCGAAGAGCTGAGCGAAAGTGGAAAAAGGACAAATTGCAAGTGTCATTTCAAATATTGAAGGATTGCTGGCGTCATTACCAATCCACTGTGAAAGAGGCTAAAAGAAAATATTTTTCTGATATTGTTCTTCTAAACTGTTGTAAACCCCGTGTGTAAAGTCACTTCTACCAGAGCACTTATTTCACCTTCTGCTTCTGATCCTTCGGTGTTTGTCCCCTGCCCTGCTGTGTTCGACATGTTTGAGCCTGTGACCCTGCCTTTTGTGCAGGGGATTGTGGGTCATCTGAAGCCCTCGGGTTCTCCTGATGACACTGTCCCACCTCGATTTTTTAAGGAGGTTTTTCCCACTGTTCAGTCAGTGGTCAGCAGTCTTTCCTTTGGAGTAGTCCCTGTAAATCTGGATCCTACTATTTTGGCAAATTTTAGGCCTATGTCCAAATTGCCCTTCTTTTCTAAAATCTTAGAGAAAATTGTATATTCCCAGCTCATGGACTTTTTAAATGAACAAAATATTCTTGAAATTTTTCAATCTGGTTTTAAAACACAGCACAGAATCAGCGCTTTTAAGAGTTTTTAATGATATCTTTTTAGCTACTGACTCTGTTCACTGTGTTATCCTTGTACTTTTAGATTTGACTGCAGCATTTGATACAGTGGACCATGACATCCTCATTGCTCGTTTGGAGCAGTGGGTGGGCGTCGGTGGCACCGCACTGGAATGGTTCAGGTCCTACCTGTCACATCGGACTTTCTGTGTCGGCCTTGATGACTCGGTGTCCTCCACTGCTCCTCTCTCATGTGGGGTCCCACAGGGCTCGGTGCTTGGCCCTCTTTTATTTTCTCTACTCCAACTTGGTTCCATTCTCAGGAAACATGGCATTTCTTTTCACTGCTATGCGGACGACAGCCAGATCTACCTCCCCTTCATAAAGTCTGATTCCTACTCTGTTAATCATCTGCTACAGTGTTTACATGACATTAAAGCTTGGATGTCTTTAAATTTTAATGAAGAAAAGACAGAAGTCATGGTCTTTGGTGGCTCGTCTGTGACCCCCCCTCCCCCTCCACCAGTTGATCTGGGTTCTCTGGAACAGTATTGCAAGCCTATTGTGACAAATTTGGGGGTAAAAGTGGACTCAGACCTCAAATTTGACAGCCAGATTAAAACTGTGGTGAAGTCTAGCTTTTTCCAGCTGAGGCAGCTGGCAAAAATCAAACCAGTCCTTCGGAGACAACACTTTGAAACAGTAATCGACGCCTTTGTGACCACTCGGCTGGATTACTGTAATGCACTTTATATAGGGGCTAGTGGGTCCTCCATTGCTCGTCTTCAACTGGTACAAAATGCTGCTGCACGTCTTTTAACTGGCACAAGCAAGTACGAGCACATTTCACCTATTTTAGCTTCACTCCACTGGTTGCCTGTCCACATGAGGATCCATTTTAAAATTCTTTTATTTGTTTTTAAAGCCTTGAATTGCCTTGCCCCACCTTACCTCTCTGAGCTGCTGCACCCTTACACTCCCAGCCGATCTCTCAGGTCAGCTGACCAGCTGCTCCTGATGGTGCCTAAAGCTAGGCTTAAACTCAGAGGGGACAGAGCATTTGCCGTTGCAGCTCCAAAACTTTGGAATGGACTGCCTCTGCACATTAGACAGGCCTCCTCTCTGTCTAATTTTAAACATCTTCTTAAAACCCACCTCTTTTCTTTGGCTTTTAACACCAGGTAGAGTGTTGATCTGATGTGTATACTTGCATATTTGTATTGTGTTTGTCATATTGTATTTTATTTATTCTACTTATTTCTGTTTTTTCTTTTTGCGCAGCACTTTGGAAACCTTGTGTTTGTTAAAATCGTGCTATATAAATAAAGTGGATTGGATTGGATTGGATTGGGACAGTAGTTTCATGCATACACAGCCTGTACGACACGGAGCAGCTAAACTGGAACTGCTGCAAAGTGCAAACACTGTCTCATTAACCGGGGATCACGCACGTCAGTGAGTAATCAAAATTATTTAGGAGTTACTAAACACTATATTGACTCTGGCTGGACTCTGCACTCGTTTGCCTTAACGGTTCGACATACAGAAGAACGACACTACGCTGAAACATGTGCCGAGCACTTCAGCGAAGTTACAGAGGCATGGGGCATTGCCTTTTCTGGTACTCAGAGGAATTGTGCAATAATGACAGATTCACACATTTGTTTACAGTAAATAAATAATAGTCATGTTCATGAACTAACTTTCTTTGCATTCATTTGATTCCCAATCAAGATACACTGGTAATAATTGCTTTCCATTGTTATTATGTACTTAAATATATGGAAACATTTCATGCCTCTTCTGTCTCAACGCAGATACATTTAAGATTCCCCAATCATTAATGTGGTGTGTATAATATACATATATTTTGTTAAGTTTCTCTTTCTTTCCTTACACTCTAAAAAGTAATACCTTTTTCTCATAAAAAAGTGAGGTAAGTGGTTGCATTGGGCGTTTTGAGTTGTGTTTACTTCAAGGCTTTTTTAAGTAAGCAATATTTTTCTATACACCTTATATTCTTCGTGTGTTTTTGTTTTAAAAACCTGATGTTTTCATAACTAATCTGTTTTATTTTGCTGTTTTGTGAAGTACTTTGTAACGTGGATTTTGAAAAGTGCTCTATAAATAAAGATTATTGTAACTATAAATCTAAAGGGGACTGTACAAACTATTTACTGTACAAAGGGTTGGTGTAGTGTGTGTGAGCATGTGTGCATGTGTGCATGTGTGTGTGTGTGTGTGTGTGTGTGTGTGTGTGTGTGTGTGTGTGTGTGTGTGTGTGTGTGTGTGTGTGTGTGTAGGCTTCAGCCTACACCGTTATGGTCAGCATAAACTTACTCTGGTTTTAGGATGTGGGAATGCCAATGATCATTTTTATTGATGCACATATTTGTATTATTGTAAATTAGGTGTAAATGTGTTTCTCAAATTGTATATCGCTGTACATATTGTATAAGCCCTCCAATACTCACAATTTACACCAGTAGTATATACTGTACAGGATTGCGCGTGCACGTATCTGGGCGGGAATGCGCGTGCACGTGAGGTCACGTGATGTTGCGTGCACACGCGTGCACGTACCCCCATTGATTGTTACTCGCGTGTCTTTCTAGCGTTGTGATTGGTCGGGCGCTCGAGCTACGCGCGCAGCTAGGGAAAAAATTAAAATATAAAAAAATAAAAAAAATAAAAAAATTTAAATATAAAAAAATAAAAAAAATAAAAAAATAAAAATATAAAAAAATATTTTTTTTTTAAAACGCCTAAAAATAAATGAAATTGATATCGTCCGGTTTGTAGTGCCCCCTGAGGGTGAAGGGAAGTCCGTGAGAACCGTAGCCATAACTGCACAGAGTGTCCTGTCGTTGTATGGTGGAGTTTGTATTGTGTATTCCTAAAAGCGTTAGGGTTAGGCTATGTCTCAACAACAAAAAGTCATGCCGTCTCTCTAGCGGTCGAACCTGGGATCGCCTCTAGCGTTCGTAATGCCGGGAGCACATCTCGCGGGCCGGCTGTGTGTGTGTGTGTGTGTGCGCGTGTGGACCTCTAGTGACCGAGGGAGCTGTTGCGTCTAGCAGACGGATCGACCGGGCTCACTCTGTCGTGCTGTTTGGGTAGTTTGCTCACTTGTTAACAAACCATTTTTAACTAGTCTGTTAGCTATCTCGCTAGTTTGTTACCACGTTTTTTTTTCTCAACCTTCCACATTTTGCTCTTTTTTTAACAAACCATTTAAGCTGTGTTGATAGCTCCCTTGCTATCACGTTTTTCCTCTAACAAAGCCCTCCTGGAATGTGCTTTTAATTCTATTTTTGTGAAAGCAAAGAGGATTCGTTTTTTTTTCCAGCAACATCTACAATTGGTAAGTACATTTTAAAGCAGATATTGTGTTTAAGCATGTTGTAAGATATTTAATTTTATTCAGCCATTCGTAAATTAAAAAACGTTGACCTCGTGGTCGTCTGTTACGGAGGGGGGGTTTGCTATTGTTGGTTTTGTAAAAGCGTCATCCTGGGTGTGTCTTGTAGGTTTAAAACGGGGTGTTTCAAGGTGGGGTGCTCACTTTCGTACCTGCTGTTTTAGCTCGTCTGCTAGCTAACTTTTACCTCGTTTTTCCCAGCCTTCCTCAACAAAAGACCTCTGAAATGTTTTTCTTTTTTAATTCTTTTTGTTGAAAGAAAAGAGACTTCGTCTTTTGCAACTATGCCTACAACTGGTGAGTAAATATAAAAAGCGTATCTCGTGTTTAAGCATGGTGTAAGATATTTAATTAATTCAGACATTCGTGTATTAAAACGTTTAAGCGGCATATACTTTATGTAGTTTGCATCATTAGGTGATTCTACCAAAGAGCCAGGACAATGTTGCTACGGTAGCTGTTGATTATCATCCTGAAAGCAATAAGAAAGCTGTAAACAGGTATTTCGTGGTCTATTTATCTCTTTTACTATGTGATTTGTATTACTATTTAATTTATCACTGTGTTTTTAGACTACTAATATATATTCTCTCTCTGTGTCTAGACACCCCACCCCGGAACAAAGGATCCAGAGTGGAGATAGCTACTCAATAGGACATTCTGTTGAAATTCACAGTGTTAGAGGGCCATGTGCTTCGCTAGCCGTATCTGTGAAAGCAGTTAGGTCTAAGAAGGATCTCTGGTTTAAACATAAGAAGAGATCTATTGAGGTGGGTTGAAAAAGAAAAACGGTAAAATAGTGTATTGTATTTAAAAAAAAAAGTCTGTTCTAATAATGTAATGTTGTGTTTCAGGCTAAGAAAACCCCTGAAGGTTTACCACCGAAAAGATCCCGCTCACCCTTTGTTCAAGGCTCTCCTTCTCTGAGCACTGATGCAGAGGTAAGAAAAACCATTTGTATCTAACAGACTATATTTATCTACTATTATAAAATATTTTTATAGAATGTATATATTGTTATAAAAAATAAAAATGGATTTTTCCTTTGTGTCAGCAGCTAAAGGCTGTAGCAGGCTTGTCTTTGCGTATGGCATCTGATGAGGATTTCACACAGTCACCCCCATGGAGCACAAACGGCTGTCTCCATAAGTCTAAGAAGAGATCTAAGAAGAGATCTATTGAGGTGGGTTGAAAAAGAAAAACGGTAAAATAGTGTATTGTATTTTTTTAAAAAAGTCTGTACTAATAATGTAATGTTGTGTTTCAGGCTAAGAAAATCCCTGAAGGTTTACCACCGAAAAGATCCCGCTCATCCTTTGTTCAAGGCTCTCCTTCTCTGAGCACTGATGCAGAGGTAAGAAAACCATTTGTATCTAACAGACTACATTTATATAGTGTTATAAAATATTTTTATAGAATGTATATATTGTTAAAATGGATTTTCCTTTGTGACAGCAACTAAAGGCTGTTTCAGACTTGGTGTCTCTACATTTGACCCCGAAGGAGAATTTCACACATAGTACCCAGGCGCCAATACAACCACAGGGTGTCTCTATTGAGAGGGGACAAAGGGCCACACCTTTACCAAAAACAGCAGTTGAGGTTTGTGTTTTGTTTGAAGTGTGTGTGTGTGTGTGTGTGTGTGTGTGTGTCTTTATTTAACTAAAATATGTTATCATCCCTAGATGATCATATCCGTAGAAGACTTAGAAGGGCGTGAAGACACACACCTATCGGAGCCGTCTCATACAACACACCAGACGAATGGGGGAGCTTCGCCGCCGGTCCCTGAATATGATGTAGGTGTTTTACAGAGTTCTGCTGTACTCCTTGACACCGTTTGTAGAGAGGAATGTGACTATAATGACGAAGACGACTGTATACCTGACACTCCTGTCATACATAGACAAAGACCAACATACAAGCCCACGTTAACTGTGTCAGATAATTGGTGTAGCATTAGTAATACCCCTGTAACTATTCCTATAAATATACTCGAGGGTGTCGATCCATTCCTGGGTAATCAACCAGAGCGTAGTTATATTACTAACAATCTTTTCGAGCCCTGCTCAACCCAAGGGTTTTCCGACCGTACCACCTTGTTTCAGGGTGAAGAGCTTTTTGAATATTGTGCGAACACGTCATTCCGGCAAACTGTGTCTACAAACCGCTCATGTGCAGATTCTTATGTCAGTCCACAACCGTCCACGAGTACGTTCCGCGCACCGTCGCCGCCCTCAGAAAATCCTCAGGAGCGTGGGCAGTCATCAAAACGTCCCTGCCCCCGTGACCGCTCCAGTCCACAACCGTCCACGAGTACGTACCGCGCACCGCCTCCGCCCTCAGACAATCCTCACGGGGGTGTGCAGCATGGGGAGGGTCGTGTTTCTAAGGCGACGGCTGACATAGCATCCCGACAGTTTCCCCTTTTTAATGCTACTGAATTTCGTCAAGATGTCGACCTACGAAATATTGATTTGACAGATATTGGCAGTGTGCCTGAAAGGGTTTATAGCACCCTAACAGGTTTAATAGAGAGGGCTTTGGACAATGCTACACAGGACAGTGTTTTAAATGTTGAGTTAAGGGGCCCTGCCGTGAATGTCCCTATTCAAACAATGTTGAACTCGGACGATGGCTACAACACAGATACATTTCTGGAGCAAGTCTCACAAGCTATGCAAAGTAACGATAATTCTCTGACCGATGACGCTTTGGAATTAATTGTGACTATAGCTCGTAATATGTCGGGCGGTAATCCTGGGGGCCGTCGAAAACTAGGAAGCATCGGTTACGATCAAATATTGTCGGTAAAAGGTAATGCTTTATACAATCCCAAGAATAACGACGGTAATGACAATCTCTGCTTTGCTCTCTGTCTGGCACATTATGTAAACAGTAGATTGTCCCCGAGTGAAAAGATAAATTATGCAAAGCAGCTACATAGGGATTTGGATTTTGACGATACGCATATGGTTTCATTCTCTGATGTTGACAGATTTCAGAAACATCTGAAAATGAAAATTGTAATATTCCATCATGTTGCCGGTTGTAAAAAACCACAGATCTTCAAAACACACGACGAGCAACATGTGAAAACAGCATGGTTGTATTTGCATAACGAGCATTACTATCTCATTGTAAATAAGACGTCTTTCTTCGGTGCACCGTACGTTTGCGACGGTTGTTACAAGACCTACAACACTGCCCTGGAGCACAGGTGTAGTTTTCTTTGTAATGTATGTTACACTGCTTGTACACCTAATAAAACTATTAAATGTGCAGACTGTAGACGCATATGCAAATCGCAACAGTGTTTTGAAAACCATAAAAAACCCGATGCGAAACACCGCCTCATACCCTGCGAGCGGATCAAATATTGCGAGTCCTGTCACATGACGTACCGGCCGGCTAAAAAACCACACGTCTGTAGAACCCCAAAATGCCTACATTGTAGAGAGCCTGTAGTCGGCACAACGCACAAATGCTTTATACAGCCCCTCAAACGCGAAGAAAGTAGTGATAAGTATCTCTTTTACGATTTTGAGACACGTTGTACTGAGGGTCACCATGAAGCTAATTTTGTGTGCATTATGGATATGGATGGTAACAAAAACTGTTACGAAACCTCAAACTGTGTCGCTTCATTCATTCAGAACTACAGACGGGAGAAATACAAAGGCTATACTTTTATAGCCCACAATGCATCAGGTTTTGATAGTTATATAGTTTTAGAGTATATGGTGAGCCAGAAACTTTGTCCAACTATTACTATGCGAGGTTCTAGGGTGCTTCTGATGTACGATTCTACTTACAAACAACGCTGGATAGACTCATTCAGTTTCATAACAATGCCCCTGTCTAAAACCCCGTCTGCCATGGGATTCTCAGATCTTCTGAAGGGGTTCTTCCCCCACGCCTTCAACACACGAGAGAATGAGAATTATATCGGACCATATCCGCCGCCTGCTCTATATGGTTATGATGCTATGACTGACGAGTGTAAGAAAACGTTCACTGACTGGTACGCTACGGTCTGTGACACACCCTTTGACTTTCGAAAAGAGCTGCGCACCTATTGTGTTAACGATGTGACAGTTTTGCGTAAAGCATGCCAGATATACAGAGAAGCCTTCCATGAGTGCACCGGTCTAGATCCGTTTGCATATGCGACAATGGCCTCCTCCTGTATGGGCGTGTTTAAAACTCTGTTCCTACCCAAAGACACAGTTGCTCTGACGTACGAGGGTGCTTACATTAGGCAAAACAAGACGTATTCTGACATTTCAATACAGTGGTTAGAGTATGTTGCAAGCAGCGAGGGTATTGACATACAACACGCTCTGAACAGAGGTGAAAAGTCATTTGGCCCGTTCTTTGCAGATGGCTATTGTGAAGCCACAAACACATGTTATGAATTTAACGGATGCTTCTTTCATGGCTGTGATAAGTGCTACGCACAAGCGGAAATCAACCCTCTCACCAAAAAAAAAACACAGGGTGAACTGCGCATAGAGTTCCATAACAGAGTGACGGCTCTAAAAAATGTGTACGGCCTAACTGTTGTGGTGAAGTGGGAGTGTGATTGGCGGCAGGATGTGTGCAATAACCCGGCCGTTAAGGAGTTCATGTTAACGTATGAAAAGCCAGCGCGTCTCAATCCTCGAGAAGCCCTCTTTGGAGGCCGAACGAATGCTATGAAGCTGTACCACAAGGTAGAAAATGGTGAGAAAATTCGCTACTATGATTTCACAAGTTTGTACCCAGCTGTCTGGGGTGTGGGTGTCGTTTGAATTACAAAAAGCCATAGCGAAAGGGTATAAGATAGTTGCAATCGACGAGGTTTGGCATTTCCCAGAAAAAACGGACCAGCTTTTTAAAGCCTATGTTAAGACATTTCTTAAACGCAAGCAAGAGGCTTCAGGATATCCCGGGCATATCAAAACGGAAGACGAAAAAAAAATATACATAGATGGCTACTATGTACGCGAAGGCATACGTCTGGATCCAGCCAAGATATGTGTTAACAAAGCAGTCAGAAATACCAATAAATCAATTTTTAACAACTTGTGGGGACGCTTTGCTATGCGTAACAATATGACGACTGCTGAACTCATAACAGATCCGTCCCGGTTCACGCAGCTCATGTTCAGCGATACTTTTGATGTTCGACAGTTCTCATTTATCTCGCCAGAGGTAGCTATTGTCCAGTGGCGATACACAGATGGTCAAGTATCCAGAGTAAAAGATGTGAATGTTTTTATAGGCGCTATGACCACCGCCTATGCACGTATGGAACTATATGATTTGCTGGATACGCTTCAGGAACGTGTTTTGTACTGTGACACTAACAGCATTATCTTCACAACCCGAGGCGATGAGTGGATCCCCCCTCTCGGCCTTGGTGAATTAACTGATGAACTCAACAGTGAGCAAGTCTGCGGGGCCCCTACAGAGGACTATATAACAGAGTTTGTTTCGGGGGGTCCTAAATGCTATGCTTATAGGACGACACAAGGCCAGACACAGGTTAAATGCAAGGGTGTGACCCTTAATGCCGAAAATGCCAAAGTGGTTACACATGAATCTTTAATTGGTCTTGTTCAAGCATTTGTGACCAATCAGCAGCCTCCTAACCATCTGACCACAAATGCATTCACAATAAAACGCGACAAAAAACAGTTTCATCTCAAAAACGACACACTGACGCGGAAAGTACAGGTTGTTTACAACAAGCGACGCGTGCTCCGCGACTATACAACGGTTCCTTATGGCTACTAGTAATAACATCAGGCATGTTGCAGAATTTGATGGTAGGCTACAACACCCTTTCAGCGTCGTTATTAGTGGGCCCTCTAATTGTGGGAAAACATGTTTTGTCAAAGACATTATTGAAAACATGTCCTCTGTTATTTCACAAAAAATAGATAACATTGTATACATCTATTCATGCTGGCAGTCAATATACGATCAATTGCTTAAAACGGTGAATATAAATTTTGTGGAAGGACTCCCTGAATCGTTCTGTGACGATGCGCTTCTTCCACCTGCTAAGAATAATCTGTTAGTGATTGATGATTTAATGGATCGAGCCAGTGATAATTTGGAAGTTCAAAAAATTTTTACACAGTATGTCCATCACAGAAATATTAGTTGTATATATCTAGTGCAGAATCTGTTCATTCAAGGTAAAGCGAGTCGTACAATCAGTTTGAACAGAAATTATATAATTCTTTTCAAAAATGCTAGAGATCAGCATCAGATAAGCTTACTGGCACGACAAATGTTCCCCGGAAATACTAAATATTTTTTAGAGGCTTTCAACGATGCCACAAGTTCCCCGTACGGATATCTGTTGATAGATTATAAAGCCACAACCCCCGATATTTTAAGACTCAGATCCGCGCTGCTATCGCCTCAGCAGGTTGTATACATTCCGAGGAAAAAAAAAGTGTAATAATGTCAAACCGAATGGAACGGAATTTTACAATGTTAGACATGCTACATAAGGCATCGCCCAGAGCAAGAGGTGTTATTGTGAGCAATGCCAGTCCAGACTTTATTAATGCGCTTTGTGAAATAGCTTTGAACGTGTTAAGAGGTAACATTCCACTGTCTAATATTCAGTACAAGCTGTTAAAGAAGAAGAAGAAAGTGATTAGACTAATAGCTGATAAAAAAATCAAACATTTAAAAAAAAAAAAGACAATCAACCAAACAGGTGGGTTTCTATTGCCTCTACTTGGCGCCGCAATCCCGTTCATAGCAAGTCTTATCAACAGGAATTGAAATGGAACACACTCAGAAAATGTTTCTGGTTCCTCAAAATCAATTAGCGACATTACAACAGCCTCAAACAACTGACTCCTCAAATGTATCTCTGCGACAGTCTGTACAAAGTGAATTGGATCGAGCCTTTAGTGAAATATTGAAACAACCTGACATCAATGTATATGAAAAAGCTAAAAAATATTCAAGTATTCTGCAGCGATACCTAGCCTTGGCGAGACAGGGGGAGCGTGAGAAAAGTGTGATTACATTATCACTGCCTGACGAATCCTCAAAGGCTGACGCCTCAATGTCTGAGTCACAAGACGCTATCGCACAAGACGATATGATAAGAGCAGAAGTATTGGCACATATGCCCTCCAGGAATAAACGCAACGCTGAATACATAATCACTTCGTTATCCCGTAATAATAAGATTGCGTGGTCAAATAACGGAGAAATCGTTGTTGAAGATAAGCCTGTGCCAGGTAGTCATCTGTATGATCTACTGAAAAGTGTAACAACGCATAATAATGTTTCAGATCGTTCAAGACCAAAAGGGTGGAACATATTTTTAAAAACGTTAGCCAGCTTAAATGTGCCACTATCCGTAATCCCAAACACGATGGTACGCCGCTCTATTGAGGCATTTAAAACAGGGGAACGGGATGAAACTAATACACAATCGCCAATGTCTGAATTACGTACCCCGCGCATGCGTAGAGAAATAAGAATGGCCCCTTCCTTTATACATAGCACATCGTCTGATTTACGAGCAACTAGTACTCCTAGCCCCATTAGTATTACACCCGCCATTACTAAGACTCGTTGGGCCAGTTTTTAATCTATTTTTATATTTTCTATTATTATTACAATAATTTTATATTTTCCTTTTTAACCTATTTTTATTATTTTTCTATTGAGGGGTATTTTCTTTATTCAAGAATGTGACAAAAACAAGAAAAGACAGTGTTGGATGTAACCTGTAACAGTAATGACTGTGATTTACAATAATTGTGTATTTTCCTTTTTTAATCTGTTTTTATTATTATTTTTCGATTGAGGGGGTATTTTCTTTATTCAATGATGCTACTAACAAGAAAAGACAGTGTTGAATGTGTTTACATTTAATTTTATATTTTCCTTTTTAACCTATTTTTATTATTTTTCTATTGAGGGGTATTTTCTTTATTCAAGGATGTGACAAAAACAAGAAAAAGACAGTGTTGGATGTAACCAGTAACACTAAATGAATGTGTTTACATTTAATTTTATATTTTCCTATTTATCCTATTTTTTTTATTATTATTATTTCTCTGTTTGCAATATTTTCTTTATTGATGGTTGTGAAAAGACAGTGTTGAATGTAACCTGTAACATTAAATGAATGTGTTTTTTATATTAATTTTATCTGATGAATGCATTTTTTCTGTATAGCTCGACAAAATAATAAAAGGAATAAAACATTAAGACATTGTAAGATCAATATATTCCACATTCTTTATTGAAAAACATCATTACACAATACTTTTTTTTTTTTTTACCTGTAGGTAGCGCATGAACATTGTACACATTTAAAATTCTGATCGTGACACACATATGGATGTATTCTGCTAACAAAATGGGTGACCATCGTGTCGTTGCATACAAGATTAGGACCATACATGTTCAAAACTTTTGAATAAGGAATTTTTTTCTGGATATGACATAAAAAGAAAACGCAGTGCTGACCACATGTTGTAGAATAATTATTTTGCACTTGTATAGCTGAATGGTACATCTCCACGCAGTTTTTTAAGAGGAAATGGTTGATTTCTTGAGGAAAAAAGCTAGGGGGGTGTCCGAAACTATCAAAAAACAAACCATGCTTGTTCTCGGTTATGTAAATACCGAGCCAATGTTGGCCCGGTTTATCGCTAGGGTCAGTATTTACAACTAGCATAGCAGGTAATTTACAAACGACGGTTTTTGGCAGTTGATCACAGGGCCTTACTCCTAAGAAATTTGTGTCTCTAGTCATTCTTTTTCTAAGAACACTAGTGAGTTCTATTGTATTCATCTTTAGTAGTGGTCCAATAGGACTTGCCTTTGGTTAGATATTTCAATTACAGAATCAAAAACGGAATAGCAGATAAGGGTCACCGTACATGGTAGTGGGTTTCTGAAGCGTGCTTCCAAGTGAACGTTGCCGTTCTTAATCAGCGAGACGTTTCCTGACCCACCACCATCCGGTTCCAAATTGAAACAAAAGAGTGTATATCCAGCCCCGAAATCGGAGCGTGTTATGGACAGTGATCGATCTTTTAAATGACGACCTGTTGATTCCACCAGCTGATAATATTCTCGTACATATTGCCCTCTTTGAAAAAGGGGTTGAAAAGGCCTTGCAGGGTGAGGCTGTCCGTCGGCCTATAGGCATATAAACTCAGTGTCATAGTGCCCGAAATTAAAAGGGTTACGAGCATATGAGCCTGTGTATGCTTCATTATCAACAAAAGCCAAGACTACGAATTTTGGTATCTGCCCAATAAATAAATTCTCTTGGCTACAGACCCTCGTACCTGCCGGAATGGAAAATGTTTTTATGGCTACCCTGTCAATAGAATATTTGGCATTAGTATGCTGTAGAGCTCTACTATGAGCTAATCTCACAGTAGGAGACACTGATATCTTCTTTACAAACAGACTAGCAGACATTATTTTCACTGTGAATTGAACATTTCCAGGGGTCATTAGTACAAAGTCATCTTTTGACCTGATGAATTTTAGCGAGATGTCCAAACCATTTATCAAAAGTTTTTCTTGAAAAAACAAGTCAGCATGTATTGGTGATATTAATTCCACAATACGGTTTTCACCAGTGTATGCACCCCGTTGCTCTAACCCCAAATTATCTCCTGTAATAGATGTCTCCTCCATTTTTCCACCGGTGTCTTTACAGAACAGGCCAGTGCTGAACTGTGTATCCAGTGTTTCTTTTCCATAGTTTAGCAAACATTCAATAATCCCTCTGTACGGATACGTATTTGAAGATTGGCTAATCAACCTATCCCCTAGCATTATATCTACTTGGGAAAAAAGACTGCATCCAGGATAGTTTATAAAACCCACATCAGCGGCATTAGCCAGCAATGTGCCGTCAGGATTTGTAATCCTCACACGTGTGTACAGATACGAATCGTTCAGGTCTAGATAGTCTTCTCCACTAGCAGATATGAAAAACTCTATAGGCCCACTGTCTGTTAGAGAGGACATGGGCGGTACTTCTAGAAATGTTGATTTTTCGATAGATGTCTGGGTGTACAGGACTGTAAATAGGTCCAGTTCTGTCTTCACACACTCTTCCGACTGATTATGAATGAATGACATGATTAATTTCTTAAAGTTAATCTAAAATATGTCTTTTGTCAGGAACAATGATCGTCGGTTCGGAGCTCTGCGACTACGGACAGATGTCTTCTTTTTGAGGACCCTTCGTTTTTTGCGTGTGTTTTTATGTTTTTTGTTCACACCCTGGTTACGCCCACATCCTGAAGGGGTTCTTTTTAACGCTTTGCGCCTGTACACCATGAGACCTTTTCCCTGCTGCCTGGATGCTACGGCATTCCTGACATTAGACACAACATCTCCTATAATACCTGTGGCGGCTGTTTTCAGGTGAGGTTTGGCTAGATTAAAACCCTTTTTTAAAAGAGGGGCAGCCATTCGAAATAGGGTTCGGAAAACACCGCCTAAACCAGACCCGTATTGGGTGGGGGATCCTATGAAACCGGGCAGGTCTCCACCGGCTTGATTCATATAGTAGGACATATACCTTCCATCATCAGCTGTGTACGCTTTCCGCATTTTTAATGTTGTTTCACAGGTCTAAAATGTAGTTTGACAATTACTTTTCCGTATGAGAAAGGTTTGTGCTGGTTCTGGTCGTCTCGTAGATCTATTTGAATGTCTGTAATAGCGGAGCGTGACAACGACGTGTAGTGAGGGTTGTCGTAACTCAGAGTGGGCATACGTTTGACCTCATCGGAGATATTTATACACCGCAGCAGGGGTACATGACTATCGCCGACTAGCTGGTAGTCCACAATGTCACTATAAATAAATATATTATAACGGCCGCCGTGAATGTCGGCAGGGTGCGGAGCTGTACATTTTAAATGGGGTCCAACGTGGATTTCGAACACAGTGTCTGGAATGAACCCTAGAATTTCGGCCAGACGTCCCTTAAACACAATATGCCATCCATCTCCTCCCGTGAAAAATATCTTATTAGTGATATGGTTGTGACTCATCGTTATGTGTGCAAGGATTGGGTTAGACGCACATTTCATATTATATTCTTTAACAAGGCTGTCGATCGTGTTATAAGAGCCAACTGTTAGCCTTAGCTTATTGAGCAGTTTCGTTTTTGTGTCGAAGAATTCAATCTTGGCATCGCTCTCACTGAAACTATTCCAGACCCTGGGGATATTGTATTTCGATAAGACCAACTTCATACGCCTGATGTAATATGAGCGGTTTTGCTAGTTTTGTTCTGAACTGCCAAATCTTATTATTTGGATACACTATGGGCGATGCATTACTAGGCAGCGTAACAAAAAAAACGTTCTTATTCATAGCTCCGTCACCTTTCGCTAACAAATCACAATGACTAGTTTTAAGAGCATGCCCGGCTCTATTATCTTACATCAATTATGTCTTTTTCAGAGATCCATGAATTGAATTTCTCGGGCCATCCTAACCATTTCACAAGTACTAGATTTTTACGACCTGTTTTCTTTCTATCCAGCACTTTCTCAATTTTAAACACTTTGTTTTTGTCTATAATTACAGCCTGTAACTCTGCTTCGTAAAAAGTCCCTGTCAAGGGCTCTCCACTGTTGTCTTTTAGTATATAAACGGGAGGAGTCCTGCCTATACGTTTTGATATTGTAAAAAACTCATCTGTAAAGGATTGTTCGTAACCTTTGCGAAACACACCTCTGTGCTTTGATATCCTAACGGTGTCGCCCGTCTGAAATTTAAACAGTACCATTCCCTGCGGTTTCAGTTTGTACAGAGTGTTAAAGACTGTTTTCTCATTGTCTTTACACACAGCGGTTGGAGCCATTTTTATTGAACTATGGTATGCAGAGTTGTAAGCAGTGACCATATCTTGTAGCACATCAATATAGCGACGTGAGTTAACAGCCGTTAAGTATCTCCACATTCTGGTTTTGAAAGTCCGGTTGAAACGCTCAACAACACTTGCTTTTGTTTTGTTCGTTGTGGAAAAATGGTGAATTTTATATAGAGTCATCAATTTTTGAAAAACCTTATTATAAAACTCTTTTCCGGCATCTGTTTGAAGTTTCAGAGGTACGCGTCCTTGTTCCAATATTTCTTTAAAGGCACTTGTGACAACGGGACCCGTTTTGTTTTTAAGACATATTACCCATGCATATTTAGAAAACACATCAATGCATGTCAATAAATATTGCACATTATCGTTTTCCGTAGAATATTCCGTCATATCAACCAAATCAGCCTGAAATTGTTTATCGATACCGTTAACAATCACCCTGTTTCTGGGGAAATGTTTCAAGACAGGTGCATGTAGAGTGTACGCATCCTGCCGCAAGAGAAACTTTTTAACAGCGGGGATCGATGGAGACAACCCAGTACATTCTTTGACGGAATCACGAAGTTTGTGTACACCTCCTAGAGCCCCTGGGTGGGCAGGATCGTAGTATATTTTTTTGCATAACCTTCTCCATGATTCGTTAAAACACAAGTGATCACGATAGTGTTATGTCATCCTTTTTTTTATTTCACAAAACAACCAAACGCATTCATACATACGAAAGTCATGAAGACAGCGAAACCGCTTCTATCATAGATAGCATCTTGACTAATACGGATACATTGCTTTTACTGATTATGAATATATGTAGTTTTTGCAAATCCTGCAAGACGTCGGTATAGTGTTTTTCTTTCACATACAAACTCATTGTATCTACAAGCATTGTATACATAGTAAGCAGGTGATAAACTTTTAACATCTTAAAATCGTGTGTAATGTTAGCTATGACATCACAAAATGTTTCCGCTATACTCTCTCGTGTCATTAACATTGATAACAACATCTGTAACAGATCCTCCCAAGGAGTGGCGCTATGTTGTCTTCTTACAAGCACCATCAATTTTTCTAACCTACGCACATCTGTACGATCTACAGCATCACTCTTACATTGGTATTTTGTAACATCATTCACGTTATTAGCAATGGCTCGATCTAAAATACCAGATATACGTGATATGTGATATCGCTCACTGATATGATTATACATCATGCATAAACAATTCCCCATATTTTCACACTGTTAGTTCTTTCTACCATATAAATCCCTCCAATAGTCACTAATCTCTCTAATTTCGGCTATTTTAACCACATCATCACCTATCATAGAGTCATACATAGCACTGATTTTAGTCGTGACATCTTCAGCCGTTTTCAACTCGTGCAAAACTGTTTCTGATACTCCAAGGATTCTACCCTCACCGGCCTTGAGATGTTTAAAGGACAGAAAACGCTGCACAACTCCGATGAATTTATCAGTCAATAGTCTTTTCATAATCTGTTCAAAGTGGACAGCGTAGAAGTGTTCTGGTAGCCCTTCTATACAGTCATGCTGTTTCTGGCTCGGATGATTGATCTGACAGCCATAACACCGCTCCTCCAAATACTGGTAAAGAACAATGTTAAGAAGATGTAGAGACGCTGTTTTAACGCTATCTATAAACAACGATGACACCACACCGTCCGGCTGATCATGCGTCACAGTGTCCGAACAAGCCCCGACATCATCCTGTTGTAATACAGCATACGTTGAGGGGGTAGACGGATATGCATGTGTTTGACGCGGTGGGGAGCATATCAATAGAGAGGGAGGCAGAGGAGGGGTCATAGGCGGCGGTGCCAGGAAGTGTTCCGGGCTTAGAGTGGGGGTTGTTGATGATGATGATGATGAAAGGGATTGAGGAGAGCCGAAGACCGTCAGGGGGTCAAATAACACAGAGGTGTTAGGTGTCTTTCTGCCGGACGAATGACACATCTCTAGATCCTCTGGGAAGAAAAAAAGCACACATTACAATCACAGTAGCAAACAAAATAATATAAAAGCATTTTAACTATTTTGCCAAATAATTAGCACCTACAAATTAGACCCACCGTTTTGTTAGTCTTTGTGTCTGACGATTTTAGGTCTATAGAGGGTCTTGGGGAGGGGCTGAGACTGTTGATCATCGTCCTCAAATAGCAATCTTTTTCTTATGTTCTCATAAGAATTCCTTATTTTGTCTCTTCTGATGACATAGTCAATGGTATCAAACTGTGTCTTCAATATCTCCCAGTCGCACCATTGTATAAAGAACCCGTTTTAAAACCATTTCTCATATTCCTCGTTAGATACAGGGTAGGGCTTTAACTTCCATTCTTCACGTCCTCTGGCTGCAACTAACTTCTCCCTTTCGGAGCATACGCGAAGGAAGATAAAATCCTCTGCAGTTCTGGTGAAGCGGTCTGCTTCAACACGATAGATACTGGACCCAATGCAGGTGTCCCATTGAGACACATACACTAGCTCAGGAAAGCCAGGATTGTCAAGATCGGGGCAGACAACGTCACGAAAAAGACTCCAGTCTTTCACCGCCATTGTGCAGGCTGTTTTAGCATTGCTAGATAAATCGGCCACAACACTAGTATACACAGCTAATGTCACATATCCGGAACTGTAGCTAATTGAATAACAGTAACCATTGTCGCCCGCATATTCCATATCAGCTGTACACGACTCTGACATGCTTGACGTAAAGATATCGGGTCGGAATCTCTTTTTTCTGGGGGCCTGGCTCAAACCGAATGTTGCTTCAGTATTAGTCTCACCTCCTCCCCATAACTCTTTACGGGGTGCACGGATCATCTTCAACGTACTGGGTCTCAATTCAAATGCACTGGGAGCGTGTGTATCAACCGTACCTTCTTCTTCAAACGTTGATCCAACTTGATATTCAAATCGATGTGTAGACATGGCTGTAAGATGTTTTTTTTTCCTCTTGCTTTCTCCCAGGAGTTAAAAAGAAAAATGCGCCGGCGGTCTGCTTGAGATGATTTGAAGGCACAAAACGAACTGGCTAGCTAGCTAACTAAAAACAGTAGGTAAAAAGAGGCGAGACAGGTCGAGACATAGCCCTTTATACTCCTCCATAACCCTCCCCTATAACAACATGACTTTTTCAGACATGTTGAGACATAGCCTAACCCTAACGCTTTTAGGAATACACAATACAAACTCCACCATACAACGACAGGACACTCTGTGCAGTTATGGCTACGGTTCTCACGGACTTCCCTTCACCCTCAGGGGGCACTACAAACCGGACGATATCAATTTCATTTATTTTTAGGCGTTTTAAAAAAATTTTTTTTTTATATTTTTATTTTTTTATTTTTTTTAATTTTTTTATATTTTAATTTTTTCCCTAGCTGCGCGCGTAGCTCGAGCGCCCGACCAATCACAACGCTAGAAAGACACGCGCGTAACAATCAATGGGGGTACGTGCACGCGTGTGCACGCAACATCACGTGACCTCACGTGCACACGCATTCCCGCCCGGATACGTGCACGCGCAATCCTGTACAGTATATACTACTTACACCGCTGTACACACTGTCCAGTTATTTATTCTGTATTACCATAGTCATAGTCTGTTCATAGCCTGTACATAGCTGTAGTAATAGACACTCATATAGACACATATCTACATACTTATATATCATTCATACCTTGCACTCTGTATATACTGTAGCATATGCTATTTAATCATACTGTAGCTCATGTTATTTAATGTTATTTAATCAATGTTAAAGCACTTCTGGTTAGACACTAACTACATTTCGTTGCTCTGTACTTGTGACATGTGCATTGACAACAGAGTTGAATTTAATCTATTCTAAAATATCCTGATGTTTGGTCCTTCACTTGCATTGGATTTTTTTATTGTTCTACCTATACCTGCCCAGGGACGATATGGGCAGAAGCAATTGTGCTACAACCTGGTGCAATGCAGCTCTCCTTGTTCACATACAATGTTTAATTGTGCATTGTCCCAGGGGCGATTCCAGGGGATTTGATCAGAATACAGCATAGAAAATCTGCTTAGAAATATAAGAAATATTATATAGGATGGAACAGCACAATGTAAGTTTGCTTAATAAAACACATCACATTCATTATTCATTTCACTTTTTTTATTTTCACGAATTGTATATCCAAATACAAGACACATTTTCTATGGGCTCTTCAGGCAAACATGCAGCAAAGTGACAGTACTCTGATCCAATGGAAATCACATTTGTCAGATTGACAGCACTCAAGCTCAATGGATTGGGGGGGCACCAGGGGGCGCCAATCATATTTTCGGGGGGGGGGATCGGGGGGTGCCACCCCGACCCCCTCCCCCCCCAGACCCGTCCCTGCATTGTCCCAGTTTAAATAAAATTACATTACATTACATGACAGTGGGTGGAGTGTCTGCAGGCGGATTGGAACGCCCCCAAAACGTGATTTCTTTTGTTACTGGAGCTCCTGAAAGTATCTGCATGTGGACGGATGTCATCTACATTTGGCCAATTGCCTACAATAGAAAAAAAAAGGCACAGCGAACAAAGTGCAGTCGTCATAGGTAAATGAAAGTGAAGGGTCACACGGTTTACCTTTAGAAGAAATGCAGGTGCAAGTTTAGGCATGTTCCTCAACCCACCATTGTTAAACATGCCACTAATTTGCGCTGGCTGTCACTGGCTTGAAATGCTGTGACCTTTGTAATAGCGGGTTCACACAATAGAAATGAAACATAACATTTAGAAGGAAAAATGAACTTGTCAGCTACCGTCTGTGTCAGCATCGAGTTTTAATGAATGTCAACTGTTTGTATGTATGATAATAATATCACTGTAAACCTTTGATGTAAATGTACAGCTAAAATCTAACAGCATCTTACTGTTTAAATGTTATACAGGATTATAATGTAAATGACAGAACATTCTGGGAGAAAATAATGATATTAAAGCAGTATCTGCCAATGTCCCTATGAACCTGAGGGCTGTGTTGTCTGGAGCTTGGTGCTCCTGGTAGGGTAAAGTAAAGTGGTTTCAGGTGAGGGGCCAGACAAAGAATGGTTCATAAACCCCTATGAGTCATCGAGGAAGAGGTGAAGTTACCCTGCCCGGAGGAAGCCCGGGGCCCCCGTCTGGAGCCAGGCCCAGATGGAGGGCTTGTCAGCGAGCGCCTGGTGGCCGGGTTTGCCACAGAGCCCGGTTGGGCACAGCCTGAAAAAGCAACGTGGCACCTCCCTCTCCAACCCATGGGCCCACTACATGTGGGAGGAACCGCTGGGGGTGGGTGCGCTGCCACACGGGTGGCAGTGAAGGTCAGGGGCCTCGACGGACCAGACCCGGGCGGCAGAGGCTGGCTCTGGGGACGTGGAACGTCACCTCTGTGTGGAGGAAGGAGCCGGAACTTGTGCGGGAGGTGACCAATTAGATCTGGTGGGGCTTACCTCTAATCGTTTCAGCTGATCTGAGGCCGTATGTTTTGGACACTCGGGTGAAGAGAGGGGCAGAGCTGTCAACCGATCACCATCTGGTGGTGAGTTGGGTCAGGGGGTGGGGGAAGACTCTGGACAGACCTGGTAAGCCCAAACGGGTAGTGCGGGTAGACAGACTTTCAACTCACACCTCCGGCGGAGCTTTTCTTGTATCCCTGTGGAGGCTGGGGGCATTGAATCCGAGTGGACGATGTTCAAAGTTTCCATTGCTGAAGCTGCGGCGAGGAGCTGTGGTTTTAGGGTCTTAGGTGCCTCAAGGGGCGGTAACCCACAAACACCGTGGTGGACACCGGTGGTCAGGGAAGCCGTCCGACTGAAGAAGGAGTCTTTCTGGAGGCAGTTGCAGGGTACCGAAGGGCCCGAAGGGCTGCAGCCTCTGCCGTGAAAGAGGCAAAGCAGCGGGTGTCCAACTAATACGCCCTCTATGTCAGAGGCAGAGCTGGAGGATGATGGGGGATTGTTGTCAATTTTCCTGGTGGAATGTTGCTGAGGTAGTCAAACAACTCCACAGTGGCAAAGCCCCAGGGATTGATGAGATCTGTCCAGAAATGCTAAAAGCTCTGGGTGTGGAGGAGCTGTCTTGGTTGACACGCCTCTTCAACATTGCGTGGAAGTTTGGTACAGTATCTTAGGAGTGGCAGACAGGGGTGGTGGTTCCCCTGTTCAAAAAGGGGGACCAGAGGGTGTGTGCCACTTACAGGGGTATCACACTTCTCAGCCTCCCTGGTAAAGTCTACTCCAAGGTGCTGGAAAGGAGGGTTTGGCCGATAGTCTAACCTCAGGTTGAAAAGGAACAATGCGGATTCCGTCCTGGTCGTGGAACAACGGACCAGCTTTTTACTCTTGCAAGGATCCTGGAGGGAGCCTGGGAGTATGCCCAACCGGCGAGGGGGTCCCTTCTCAGGGCCATCCAATCTCTGTATGACCAACGCGAGAGCTGTGTCTGGGTTCTTGACAGTAAGTCGGACTCGTTTCAGGTGAGGGTTGGCCTCCGCCAGGGCTGCGCTTTGTCACCAATCCTGTTTGTAATATTTATGGGCAAGATACGAGGCGTAGTCGGGGTGGGGAGGGGTTGCAGTTCGGTGGGCTGGGGATCTCATTGCTGCTCTTTGCAGATGATGTGGTCCTGATGAAACTTCAAGGGCCCTATTCTCAAACGTCTTGTACATAACTAATTCAATAAATAAAATAAACAGTAAACTAAAGTGGTACAACATGCAAGGCAAAGCAAAAAAAAAAAAAAAAAAAAAAAGAGACAAGTAACAATATAAAAACAGTGTCAAGAACAACACCGGGCTGACCGCGATCCCCCACACTAACCCAACCCTCTGTTCGCCCTTCTACCCCCTGCCCAAGGGCCCTATTCTAACGATCTAAGCACATGGCATGAAGCGCCTGGCGCAGGTGCGTTTAGGGTGTGTCAAATCCACTTTTTCTAGTTTGACGATGGAAAAACAGGTCCGTGCGCCGGGCGCATGGTTCTAAAGGGTTGTAATTAATGTCTTCATTAATTAATAGGTGTGTTTTGGGCGTAACATGCAATAAACCAATCAGAGTGTCATCTCCCATTTCCGTTAAAAGCCAGGTGCATTTGGATCTTGGCGCATTGCTATAATGATGGAGGATTTGCACCGTATTCATTTTATTTTTAATCTTCTGCATGTGTGTGTGCTGCTGCACATCCCTGCGTGTGTAACAAACATAAATAGTGTGCGCGCTGTGCACGAGCCTAGGCTATTTTACTAATGCGCTGTTAAAATAACAATGAAATGCTGCGTTATTGACTTTAGACCAGACGATCACTTTCCACTGCCTCAAGATAGCAATACGCCAAGAATGCACCTGAACACACCTGAACACACCTCCCTGTAAGACCAGCACGCCCATGGGCGCACAGATTGGCGCAGGTGCATTTACTATTTAAACGACGTGGGCGGTCTTAAAATAGCAAAGACACTTGCGTCTGGCTTTGCGTCGGGCTTTGCGTCGGGCTTTGCACCGCGCTGCGCCAGGTGCAAGATAGGACCCCATGTGAGAAAAGTCCACTCTCATTAATGTAGATTCAACTCTCATAACAAGAGAAAAGAAAATGTTGAGTTCAAGGTGTGGAAACTTTCTCTTAGATCAGATCATATAAAAAACCAAAATGCCTTCTGTGACCACACGTGCCTACATAAAATAAATTTCATTCATTTACATGATCTCACATTTAATGATGTATAATCTATCACACGTGGTTATGACTCAATGTAGTGATTGTTTCTTTGCGTGATTGTTTCTTCTTGGGGCTGAAGTTTGAAGCCTGTATTACCTTGATGTCTCTCTCTCTCTCTCTCTCTCTCTCTCTGTCTCTCTGTCTCTCCTGGTGACAACTTGTACAATAAGCGACCACAGGTATAATCATTGTACTCCCATTTATCATTCAGACATACAGAACAGATTCCACAATATGAACCTGGTAATATTGGATGGTGCACAGAACAGAGAAACACAAAATGAGCAAATAACTGACTTTTTGAAATATCAATTTATGGTAGGCCTAACATATTAATTATTATATTCAGAAGATGATCCTCATAAGAATCACTGTGGTTACAGCTTGTAGCCATATAGCCTTCAAAATTAAGAAGGGACTAGTTTTAGGAAGCATTTCAAGAAATTAAAAGGATAAGCAGATTGTTGCTGAGGTTTTTGTTCACAGAGATGTAGCTTTGTTTGTGTACATATACAACACGTGTTTTGGCATTTTTTTTCACAAACTGAGGAGTTGTTTGTGACGTTGTGACATGGGTCAGAGAGTATCACAGGTCATAAATGATGAACCAATTAATCGTCTCTGCTCCTAGGCACCGTGGTGTTCATGTGGACAACACCTGGCTGGAAGGCCCGTGTTCAAAGTGTGTGTTATCATTTAGAGCAGACACGGTGAATCAGAGGGTTTATGTTATATAAGGCTGCATTACAAAGCATATTCATATGTCAGAAAGCATGACAATATCTAAAAACATCTCATTTAAAGTTTGGTTGTCAGGTGACTGTCATGAAGGTTGTGGAGAGGAATAGAAACCAGTCTCTCCAGGCAAGCGCAGAGATTATGGTCTGATCTTTATTCTCCATGCCAAGTAGCTTTTATCCTCTGCTGGCACCCCAATGTAAACTAAATATTTCTAAACTATAGGCCTTATTTGGACCTACCTCAATTAAAACTTTAAATAATGTTGCTTAAGGTTGGTTGTGGAATAGCTTCATGATATGATGCATAGGCCTATATGGTTGTGTGTAGGTCTTGTCACTGTTTGTGAAAGATGAGCAATAGATGGTGGCTGATAATGTGTTTCAGTCTGGCTGCATATCACTTTGTTTATGTTTTTTTTTTTATTGTAAGTACATGTCAGCTGTATGATAAAACAATATGTCAAGTGTTATGTGTGAAGCATTTGAACTCAAGGCAGATATCCCTCTGGGGGCAATAAAGTATCTCCTGCAAAGTGGTCTCCATGATATAGTAAAAATTCAAACTTTGTCGTAGGACTATAGCAAACACATCGTTGGAAAGGTCTCAACCTGGAGAGTAACATATGTCAGTCTGAAGAGGATCCATTACTCCTGCTTTGAAATATTGACCTCTGAACCTTGAACCCAGTCCATGTTTGAAGGCTTGTCATTTAGCAACAGAAGGTGCTACACACATAGGACCAGCTGTTATAGAAGGTGCTACACACATAGGACCAGCTGTTATAGAAGGTGCTACACACATAGGACCAGCTGTTATAGAAGGTGCTACACACATAGGACCAGCTGTTATAGAAGGTGCTACACACATAGGACCAGCTGTTATAGAAGGTGCTACACACATAGGACCAGCTGTTATAGAAGGTGCTACACACATAATACCAGCTGTTATAGAAGGAGCTACACACATAGGACCAGCTGTTATAGAAGGTGCTACACACATAGGACCAGCTATTATAGAAGGTGCTGCACACATAATACCAGCTGTTATAGAAGGTGCTACACACATAGGACCAGCTGTTCTAGAAAGCTCTGGACCTCAGCTGTCATGTAGATATGGTCACCAAAGTTTACCAACTCTAAGCACTTTCAAATATGGTAATAAGCTATTTTCACGTATTCAACGATTATATATTTAAAATCTGATGACACCAGTGTGTTCCCCATCCCAAATAACCCCAGGGTGTATCCAAAATTATGCACTACCAACTTCTAATTATGAGAAATACACCAATATATTTAAAAACTACAACTCCCACTATAGACGGGCCCCAGAACCTGTTACAAAGCTTGTGTATTTGTAGTTCTTTCGGCGTGGTTGGGAGGACATGTTCGACTCCTGTGTTTCTGCTGTCGGCTGTGAATGGGCTCCATTCCATTTCAGCCGCCGTATTTTATTAGGCCTATTATTAATATCTTCATTGTTTACATCCTCAAATACAACGTTAGACAAAAACATCAATATTACGAATATTATGTATTTTTATCTTCTTATCAGCTGAGCGGGACGTACTGCGTCACTTCCGGAGTATTCCGCGGATGTTTTTAAATGTTATTACGATGCATAACTTACTGGAACAAAGCTGAGCAACGTGTTGTTGCTGCTGACTAAACCACTGATTAAATATGTACATTGAAGCAATACTGTCGTTAAAGACCCGCTGATCGTTGTCCGATTCTGTGAATGAATGCCCAAATTGCATTGTGGGATATCGGCTTTGAATGCGTGTCAGTAGCTCGGATCATATCGTAATGTTCTGTAGCCTATTACAGCATACTGTAATATTTCACCGGCAATAAGACCGAAATAATATTATTAAAATAAAGAAATGAATATACCATGATAACATCTAAATACATGTTGATAGATGTAGCGTTATATTTTTCAAAATATCAATAAACAACAAAGCAACCCAGCTTCCCTGGCCGAAATAGACTGAAATAATAACATTAAAAGAAATACATATAAACCATGATGGGATCTGGTGAATAAATGTTGATTAAAACAGCTGTTACTGGGTTAAAAATACCAATAATAGCAAAGCTATAGGCTACAGCTTCTCTGCCGCAGCCCGACTGGCAGAAAGAAGCGTGCTGTGATCAGGGAATCCGTGCGTAGACCACGGATGATGCCTGTCATTGACTTACATAGGCATCGCATCCGTGGGCCCATCACGGAATTATCGGCGATTGTGTAAAACTGTCACGGATTTTGAGTTAAGGGGCCGTGTTCATTTCACGGAATTCTGTGAGAACGGGTTGTCAGGAGACAGACAGCTATGTGACAGAAAATGTTAGCCTAAAGTAAAAAAGGCGTGACATCGCTTAGAGCACCTTTAATGCCCACCGATCCACCCCGACCTCCAACACAGCCAGCTGCGTTCTTATAGGCTACAGCAGCAGTCAATGTGGTGCATTCTGCAAGAAAAACGTATAAATCATACGAATTATAGGCTAGTGCTTAACTTTTCGTAGCTTTTTGAACGAATTATTCATGAGAACAGGCTGTAATATTTTTTCCAACCATCTGCATGGCTGAAAAATTGGCCCTTACTCTTCTTACTGTTGTAGGTTTGTCTTGTGACATAATACACAGGTTGATCAACTGAATAAAAACGGATGTGAGAAAAAACTCTAATGACCTTGATTCAAGTCTCAGCTGGTTATCTTTTTGGTTGTTTCTATAGAACATTTTGTACCGATCTACATCAACACTTAAGGTCCACCTCTTCCTCTTACTATTTCAAGATAAAGAAGATCTACTATCACTGATCAAGGAAGCGTTCCGAGAGTTCAGAGGCCCGCAAAGGATGCAGACTAGTAATCCTACACTATTCCCTGCATCCGCACTGAATGTGAATAACTGGCCCAACCAGGAAATAATAATAATCAAATACTCATCTTTTAGCAATTCATTCTAATTAAATATAATCATCATTTCCATGTAATTTATTGGATATCTTAGAGAGAGGGAGAGAGAGAGGAGGGGAGAGAGAGGTGCGCACATAAAAGTTAAAACATTTAGAGACCGACATCCCCGTTCGCATTCCCTGGTGGGTAGGCTATATTTATGAAATATATAGATTGTAATGGGAGGGAATAACATATCGGCTTCTTGAGCTGTGTGTTGCCAATGCGCACATCAGTTTGAATTATGTTTTTATATATTTTTTATTTGCTCTCCCACTGTCAGGGTTGCAACTGAATTAACAGGCTAAAGCAACGGCAGTTTATGGAAAGCACAAGTGTAATTATGGTCAGATCTGATGCCTGACTGATGGGGAAGTGATATTAATAAGCGTTGTGATTTACGCATTTACAGCGTCGGCTATTTTTTTGCCAGCTTTCCTCCTGTTTTAGGAAGCAGCGAGTGTATTGCGTTTTGCCTGTTAAACCGTGTCTGTGTTCTACGACGGAGCATTAGGGCCACATCACAGGAAAAAAAATAAGGAGGACGATATTTATTTTTATTTATTTTGCATTTCGAGAATAAAGTTGAAATGTCGAGAATAAAGTCAACATGACGAGATTAAAGTTGAAATACTTTTTCGAGAATAAAGTCAAAATGTCGAGAATAAAGTCGAAATGTCGAGAATAAAGTCGAAATGTTGAGAATAAAGTTGAGAATAAAGTCGAAATGTCGAGATTAAAGTTGAAATGACGAGAATAAATTCAACTCCTTTATCACTTGATCACATTAGAGCGACTGTCTGCCGTGCCAGCTGCCATGTAGGCATCATCATAGATATGGGTTACATCATATCTATGAGCTCCACTCCTTCAGGATCAAACAAGTTGATCAGTTGTCTTATTGTGTATTGTGATACAACATATCCTCTCTGTATTGCACGTATGTGTAACCATGGATACCCTTGCATCTGTCCATTATGAGCTATTTCAGTCTGCAGGAATACGGCCTCCTCTTCCAAGTTGGTGTGGTTTCTCCTTCTGAAGAGACGCAATTTTCGGCACAATCTCTTCAAAGTCCTAATACTTCTCACCACATGCGCTAAAAGAGAAAGACTTCATGCATTTTGTAGAATACTATAGCCTAAGTAATGTTAGTAATTTGGTTTATTCTCAAAAGTCCGACTTGATTCTTGAAATATCAAGTTTTTTCTCGACATGTCGACTTTATTCTCGAAAAAATATTTCAACTTTATTCTCGTCATGCTGACTTTATTCTCAACAATTTCGACTTTATTCTCGAAATGCAAAATAAATTAAAAAAAATCTTCCTCCTTATTTTTTTTCTTTTGATGTGGCCCTAACGCTCCGTCGTAGTGTTCTTCATATTTATGTAGAATTATAATTTGCTCTTCTTATATAAAATATGCAGCTCTGGTAGATGTTTGCAATTGGTCGTGCTGTGCAAACACCGCCTCTTTTATGTTAACGTGCGAGTTGCTGGATTGATTGAACTAGTTGATAACCAGCGCCGTGACACAGGTTTTTTAGGTTAGGTGAAGCCGGGTAACTGAAAGAAATCCAGGGCATGTTGATCTTGATTGGTAGTACCGGCCTCTGATCACATTCACACCTGGAAGCTGCCCAGTACAACCACAGTTGGGGTTAAGAACCTTGCTCAAGGGCACCTCAGTGGAGGTAATGAGGGAGGGACAACCTAGATTTTATCCTGTAGTTATCATACACTATTTCCTGCATCCGCACTGAATGTGAATCATAACTGGCCCAACCAGAATAATAATAATAATAATAATAATAGGCCTAATCAAATCTTTTAGCAATTAATTCTAATTAAATATAATCATCATTTCAATGTAATTTATTGGATATCTTTTCTAACCTTTAGGCCACCACCAGTTTTTGGTCAATTGTTGGCTAATTATCATACTTCCCAGCATGCACTGTATTTAGGTTAAACCCTTCTTTCCTCTAGTTTAAATAAAGTTACGTGAAGGAGACTTTATTGTCCGTCTTTATATATAAAGTATATATATATATATACTTTATATAGTATGTTACATGACTCACATTCTCTTTTTGGTTAAAATTAAAAACACACAATGACTATTAATATTGACTCATATTCGTCACTGTTAATGAGGGTTTTTTCACGTAACGTGCCACACTGACCTGAATAGTGAATGCCAGTATATTTATTATATTACATATATTACAATAATATTCTATTGAACATTCTGTACCGATCTACATCAACAATTGAGGTTCACCTCTCCCTCTTAGTATTTTTAACAGAAGATCTTCTCAGCGAATAAAAGGACTTGACAGTAAACAGATATAATACTTTCAATGAACAAGGAAGCGTTCCGAGAATTCAGACCTGCGGAGTCTGCCCTGTTCTCTAAATGTATCTATATTCATACATTCCATGTGTGTGTGTGTGTGTGTGTGTGTGTGTGTGTGTGTGTGTGTGTGCGTGCATGCATGCGTGAATACGTTTGTTCGTGTGTGTGTTGCACACCCCACAAAAAGTGACCACACTCTAAAAACATATCTGTGTATTGTTTGAAGAATAATAGTGTGTAAGAATAAACTGTCCTGTAGCCTGGGATGGCCTCGCTCTCTCCTCTCCTCTTGTCTCTCTCTCTAATGCCGGACATGCTTGAGTGAGAAGTGCTGCCTGATGCCAGATTATCGTCGTAACGTATAATCTGAGCAAAATAGATATTTCAGACACGTATGTGGAAGTGTTACCTGATGCCGGTGTCGTGCCAAGGTACTTACCCCCGCCAGGATTCCCCTGGCCGCGGGAGCGCGCGTCCACTCAGCGGAGTTTAACTGCTGCTCTTCGCATTGTTTACCTGCTGCACTTGGAATTCACCTCTTAATGGAACAAATAGCGACGTGAAAGACTCGACAGGGTTTTCCATAGTAAGGGTCTCATTTATTATACGTTTATTTGTCTGTTACATTTGGTGACGTGTTAATTGTTAATGCGTCCATTCTCTGCGGGTGTGGTCTGACAAGGATGCCTCGTCTTTGTTAACCTGTCCCTCCCTCCCCTCTAACGTGATTTCTGTTTTAATTTGATTTAGTTTAATATGGCTTTTCAATTAGTCGCTTTGTTCACCTGTCTACCATATAAGTTACAGAGGGGATTGACAAAATATCAGGCTGTTTTCACCTGAAATAATATGTATCCTCTCCCCTAACATGCAAAGGGTCTTATAATGGCTAAGCCTAAATACTTAAAGCCAATGAGGGGCTGATAAACGGACTTGAAACAAACAGTCTATGGCTAGTAAACTGGCTGACTCAGTAGACTACTGTTGAAATCACAGACTCCAATAGTCATCGTTGCGTTTTGATGGACATTTATTGATTACAATGTTCTTCGAATGACTGGCAATAATCCATGTGTCCATTAAGCTCCATCAACAAACATGTACACATCCACATGAGCGTTGCGGTGTGTAGCGATGTTACCACAGACAGTTAAAGATGTTACCTGCGGTGACACTAGTGACACCAGTGGACAATTTGTGTCCTACACCTAAAACAAATGGAAATGACTCTTACAGGTCTGTCTTGCCATCATTTGTGTTATTTTCTGTTTTTCATCAGCATTGTGACTGAACCCGATGCGTACATTTTTTATAGGCTATATTCATTATCATAATAAGAAATTTAAAAAAACGTTCAGAGGTTTTAAAATGACAACAAAGCCAAAAATTACAATTCCCCATGGTCACGTTACCTGACGTCTGAAGTCAGAGGATATTATCAGGTGATTATGAATCAAGAAACTAATGTCAGCATTAGACATCGTTTACAAAATGGATCCTGAAGAATACAAAAAGATAGTTACTTACAAAGTGAAACGCCAGTATCCAGCAAACTTGTAAGAAAATTATTATTATCTCAGGTTGTTTATTGTGACCTGGTAGACACATGACCTAACACACATGATGAGAGGACAGACCCTTTGCATGTTAGGGGAGAGGATACATATTATTTCAGGTGAAAACAGCCTGATATTTTGTCTATCCCCTCTGTAACTTATATGGTAGACAGGTGAACAAAGCGACTAATTGAAAAGCCATATTAAACTAAATCAAATTAAAACAGAAATCACGTTAGAGGGGAGGGAGGGACAGGTTAACAAAGACGAGGCATCCTTGTCAGACCACACCCGCAGAGAATGGACGCATTAACAATTAACACGTCACCAAATGTAACAGACAAATAAACGTATAATAAATGAGACCCTTACTATGGAAAACCCTGTCGAGTCTTTCACGTCGCTATTTGTTCCATTAAGAGGTGAATTCCAAGTGCAGCAGGTAAACAATGCGAAGAGCAGCAGTTAAACTCCGCTGAGTGGACGCGCGCTCCCGCGGCCAGGGGAATCCTGGCGGGGGTAAGTACCTTGGCACGACACCGGACACCTTGTGTAGAATGTTGACCGATGCCAGAAGCCGCGATCGTGCTGTCTGAAGAAGCGTTTTTGTGTAGGCCTACATACCGAAATAATTGAAATTAGTAGGGATATATTATAATGGACTGTGCCATTTTCCACAGAAAAACTGGGATTCAAAACATGGTGTAAGGAGGACATCTTTTGGATATTTGACAGTACTACATCAAAAAAAGTGTAAATGTGCAAAACTAATCACACACGAGGCTCTGCCCACAGCAGTCCTGTCTCGAAACCCTGTTTAGGCCGGCCCAGTCTCACGGCAGTTCGTGAAATGGTCACGTTATTGAATCTATTGATTCGTGAACAGGACACGAATATGTCGTTTTTTTCGTGTAGTGATTACGAATTTGAATGTAATGTATTTAAATGGTAAGCATATTTCGTGATCACAGCACGACAACGGTAGGGCGTAGTATTAAAAGCCAGAGACCCGCTTAGGGTGCTTGTTCGGGGCGGTGGATGGGTCAAACAACACAGGACTTTAACCCCGGAGAGCGGGGTTCGCGTCCCGCGTGTTGCAGTTCTTTTCCGCGTTATTAACCACAACTGTGGCGTTTCACGTTTCATGTCCCCGTTGTTGCGTGCCACAGATACCGTCCGTTGTTGTTGCCGGCGTGTGGCGTTTAATTTCCCCGTGGCAGTACACAAAATGAAATTCGTGACCTGTACACGAAATAAACGAGAAAATCGTGACCTGTACACGTATCAATAAATAAAAATAACGTGACCATTTCACGAAGTGGCGTGAGACCGGGTTGGTTTAGGCAGTGTGGCAGCGTGTTGTGTCATGCGTGATTGTGTTTTTTTGTGGCGATTGTGAGGATTAAGGAGTTTGGTTTGTTTTTGTACTAGTGACCTGTTATAGTTTGTGGTAACTGCACAGATTAAGGAATCAAGATACAAAAGGAGCTCGCAACTCCTAGGAGAACAGGTTGAAATAAGAAATCAGTATGCGACTGATTATTAACGTTTTAGTATAATAGAAGCAAATATCAAACCTATATGAAAAATCAGATATAATACAACAAAACATAAAGTTTATAAGTGATAAAAAGATAATCTTATAGCCTATAATAATCTAGGCTACATACTTGGTGGGGCAAAACGCTATGTGGTAGATCTATAAAAGATAATAATATAATATACTTGGTATATTTATTTGAATTTGAATTTCAATATGTCCTGTCTTCTTATATTATTTGAGGTAAAGCTGTTATTGGATACGGAATTTAAGAATAAACTCTAATAACCTTAATTCAAGTCTCAAATGGTTATTTTTAGGTTTCTATTAGACATTCCGTTCTAGATCTACTCAGGGATTCATGACATCACGACTTGACAGTAAACAGATAGAATTACTGTATGAACAAGGAAGCATTCCGAGAATTCAGACCTGCAGTCTGCCCTGTGTCTGCATTTATCGTTTGCATTCCATGTGTGCATGTGCGTGTGTGCGTATACGCGTATTTGTGTGCATGCGTGTGTGTGTGCGTGTGTGTGTGTGTGTGTGTGTGTGTGTGTGTGTGTGTGTGTGCGTGCGTGAGATGCCCCTACCCTGACCTCCACACCCTACAAAAAGTAATCACACACATCATTTTGCTACCTTATAATGGTCTAAAGTGAGATGATTTATGATTTATGTGTTGATACACGTTATTGGAGCCCCTAAACAACGCTTACTGGGGTTTATATATATATATATATATATATATATATATATATATATATATATATATATATATATATATATATATATATATATATAGCCTATTTATATATTTATATAGTATGTTACATGACTCACATTCTCTTCTTGGTTAAAATTAAAAACACACAATGACTATTAATATTGACTCATATTCGTCACTGTTAATGAGTTCACGTAATGTGACACACTGACCTGAATAGTGAATGCCAGTATATTTATTATATTACATATATTACTTTTATTTATTTATTTATTTATTTATTTATCTCGAACAATCAACAACGTTGCAAGACATTAAAAAACATAAGATAAAACACAAACAATCAGAATCTAACAACAAAATATAAAATATAAAAGAGATTAGTTCGAGAAGGAGCAGGCGGAAGCAAATAGCTTATTTGGTCCTGCCCCTTATTTCACAAAATCATATTATAAAGACTTCTATTTACACATGCAAAATGGAGTAGGAAGAAGTAAAACTTATGTACTCCTACCCCTTTTTAGTCTTTCTATCATAATAAATAATTTAGCTACTAAACAATAAATCTATAGAGATAATAAATCTGTAATCAATGAAAATATATTTTCAGAAGTTCTATTCACATTCATATATTTACCCATACACAACACTAATTACACACATTCCACAAATTGTTCAACATACACCCAGGTTATTAATTGCACTGTTTTATTCTGTACCTCTGGAATATAATTTCTTTGAGCATCTTTTTTAATTTGAATATGTTTAGACACTGCTTTAATTCGTTATGTAGTTTATTCCATAATTTAGTGCCACTGACAGATAAACAGAAACTTTTGTCTTAAAATTTGACTTTCCCCTTAATTCATAGCCCCCCTCTCTTTCCGTAAATCTTTTCTGTATATTGCCAGGCAATAAATTGTTTCTCGCCTTGAACATAATTACTGCTGTTTGAAATTCGACTAGGTCAAGTCATTTTAATGCTTTAGACTGTGAAAATAGTGAATTGGTGTGTTGCAAATATCCAGTGTTGTGAATTATTCTTATTGCTCTTTTTTGAAGTATAATTAACGATTTCAATGTATTTATATTACTATATTACAATAATATTCTATTGAACATTCGGTACCGATCTACATCAACAATTGAGGTTCACCTCTCCCTCTTAGTATTTTTAACAGAAGATCTTCTCAGCGAATAAAAGGACTTGACAGTAAACAGATATAATATTTTCAATGAACAAGGAAGCGTTCCGAGAATTCAGACCTGCGGAGTCTGCAGACTAGTAATCATCAACTATTTCCTGCATCTGCACTGAATGTGAATCATAACCGGCCGAACCAGGAAATAATAATAATCAAATAGGCCTACTCATATTTTAGCAATTCATTCTAATTAACTATATCATCATTTCCATGTAATTTATTGGATATCTTTTTTAACCTTTAGGCCACCACCAGTTTATGAGCAAGGAAGCATTCCGAGAGTCTGCCCTGTTCTCTAAATGTATCTGTATTCATGCATTCTGTGTGTGTGTGTGTGTGTGTGTGTGTGTGTGTGTGTGTGTGCGTGCATGCGTGCATATGTTTGTTTGTGTGTGTGTTGCACACCCCACAAAAAGTGACCACACTCTAAAAACATATCTGTGTATTGTTTGAAGAATAATAGTGTGTAAGAATAAACTGTCCTGTAGCCTGGGATGGCCTCGCTCTCTCTTGTCTTGTCTCTCTGTCTAATGCCGGACATGCTTGAGTGAGAAATGTTGCCCAATGCCAGATTATCGTCAACGTATAATCTGAGGAAAATATTATTTCAGACACGTGCTTAGATAGAGAGAGGAGAGAGAGAGGAGTGTGTCGAACGGCAGACAGAGCGTGACTGGATCGGGGTACAAGGAGGCGTTTCCAGCGGGGAGGAGTCTGCCGCAGACCTTCTGTCTCTGAGCTGTTCAGCACACAAACATAAAAAAACTTGAATTGACTCAAATGCCTCAAAGGAAAAAGTTTAGAAAAGACAAGAGGTTGCCTTCCAGGCCAGCTTCTGCTGGTGCCAGTGAGAAAAATGTTGAATCCCCCCCAGTCTTTAGTGCAGACACTGATCGAGCAGGAGGTTAACACTGCAATGAAAATGAATGAAGCCAAGTTGCAAGGTTTAGTAGAACAGATGGGTCCAGCAATTGACTATGAAAGCGCCATTAATAAGATGGAGGCTCAGTTTAACACGATAACCAGGAGATAACATGACAAAGACACCCAACATAAGCCCATGGCCAACTGTCGTTTATTGCAGGGTCCTCGGTACAGACTGGGAGGATCAAACCATGGACACCGAGTCACAGGCTGGCCCCTATGGCACCCCTGAGAGTAAGGAACTGGACAGCTTGATAAAGAAAGAACTAGAAGATGAGCATGTGATGAAATAGTTTGAATTAGGATAATAGGAGTTCCTATTGATAATTACTATTGTTGCTACAGAGATCATATCTCTGAGACGTTATGTGCACAGTGTGTATATGTTGGAGGATTGTATAGGACTTACATTTAACAACAGTTACTTTCACTCAGAAGTCAGATTGACCATTAACCTACCACTTGCCTTTATCTGAGTGATATTTAAATGATACTTTTCCTATAAATGGAGTAAAATATGCTTTTTCCAAATTCCAACAGCTGATGAAGATTGTGAAAGTACAAAAGTAAAATGCAAAAAAATCTAAAATACAGTTGATTAGAAGTTGTAAAATTGAACTGCCACATGGGACAAAATGTATGTAAAATCAGCAAATGGGATAGTTCACGGGGAGAAACTGTCCATACCGGTTACAGTGTCGATGCACAAACTTTACAGATGTTGCAACACACCACATGTGTCATTGGCAAAATCTAAACAGGGTACGCAGAAGGATTACGGGAGGTTTGTGACAGCTTGCAAAGAGACTGGAGATTGGCCATAAAGAAAAGCGAGAGATTAAAAAGGCTTATTACAAATTATTGATTGTAAGTCTCCAACCACCTTTTTGCAAATAATGTTTGCTAACCTTGCCAAATTTGAACCTCCAGCAGGAAATCAACTTTTTTATGACATCTTGGTGGCCTCGCCATCAGAACGGGACTGTAAGACAGACACCCTGGCACTTCTTACATTCTTGTCTGAGCAAAGACATAAGGTCAGTGAGAATAAATTATTTTAATGTCAAAGACAAAAGAGTCAGTGGCCAAGTTTTGTAAAATGCTTTTAGATATTATTATTTGTTTCTATTGGACATTCCGTACTGATCTATCAACACCGATCAATTAACTATTTTGTTTTTAACAGAAGATCTACTCAGTGATTCATGACATTATGACTTGACAGTAAACAGATAGAATTACTGTATATGATCTTAATCGTGACCTGTACACGTATCAATAAATAAAAATGAACTGGCGTGAGACCGGGTTGGATCTTTTCAATGAACAAGGAAGCATTCCGAGAATTCAGACCTGCAGTCTGCCCTTTGTCTGCATTTATCGATTGCATTCCATGTGTGCATGTGCGTGTGTGCGTGTGTGTGTGTGTGTGTGTGTGCGTACGTGTATTCGCGTGCATGCATGTGTGTGTGTGTGTGTGTGTGTGTGTGTGTGGGTGCATGCGTGCATACGTTTGTTCGTGTGTGTGTTGCACACCCCACAAAAAGTGACCACACTCTAAAAACATATCTGTGTATTGTTTGAAGAATAATAGTGTGTAAGAATAAAATGTCCTGTAGCCTGGGATGGCCTCGCTCTCTCCTCTTGTCTTGTCTCTCTGTCTTTTTTTTAATTTTTATAAAGAGCTTTATTAAAGTTTCATATTTTACATTGTATAGGTTACATTAAACACACATTATACCAACAATCAAATATGAATACAACAATTAAAGTTTAAATGAGTACAAATCGAGTTAAGTGACCAGTGCAAAGAATCTTTCATAAAGTGCATATAGAGTCTCTCATAAAGTGCATATAGAGTCTCTCATAAAGTGCATATAGAGTCTTTCATAAAGTTCATAAAGTGCATATAGAGTCTCTCATAAAGTGCATATAGAGTCTCTCATAAAGTGCATATAGAGTCTCTCATAAAGTGCATATAGAGTCTTTCATAAAGTTCATGAAGTGCATATAGAGTCTCTCATAAAGTGCATATAGAGTCTTTCATAAAGTTCATAAAGTGCATATAGAGTCTCTCATAAAGTGCATATAGAGTCTCTCATAAAGTGCATATAGAGTCTCTCATAAAGTGCATATAGAGTCTTTCATAAAGTGCATATAGAGTCTTTCATAAAGTGCATATAGAGTCTCTCATAAAGTGCATATAGAGTCTCTCATAAAGTGCATATAGAGTCTTTCATAAAGTGCATATAGAGTCTCTCATAAAGTGCATATAGAGTCTCTCATAAAGTGCATATAGAGTATCTCATAAAGTGCATATAGAGTCTCTCATAAAGTGCATAAAGTGCATATAGAGTGTAATGGCAAAATCACATTTAAGCCTTTAGTGTTTATTGTGCCTTGTGTTTTTTCATTCAGCACACTGCATTCTCATACACCAATCTAAACGACAGTTCATTTGCATTCCTGCATGTGGATTGGGGGTTGTTTAGACTTCAGAGACCGAGAGTCTCAGAAGAAAGTGTATGCTCTTTGTGTGAATTGATAAACGACAAGGCCACAACTCTAATATCCTCCTCTCCCGTATTACGTTCTCCTCTGGTCTGGTTAGATGCACAGGGAGCGTGACCCAGAGCTGGGGCAGACAGGAACAGAGGATTAGATGAAACTAATTTATGACGCATGCCTATGTTTCTTTGATAAAATGTAAATCTACTGGACCTATATCTTATCTGTCTCACAGGAAGAGAAGGTCTAGTAGGTTACTATCTTTATTGTCTGTAAGAATGTGCTCGAATGTCACTCCCCTTTCTCCCAATGTGCATTTAAGCTCACTCTTTCCTTCTACTCATTTGATGAATCTTTTACACACTGAGCTACGTGCTTCTTGTGAAACTGTATTCCTCCTATTTGCAAATATATCTTTTAATAAAATACAAAAACCCAACTTGGTTTTAGTCTCAGTATCTGTCTTATTCGTTTCATTTTTACTAAACTTTGGAATCTACACCTCTCCCCCTGCTGCAAAGGAAACTTCCACAACAAGAGTCTCTCATAAAGTGCATATAGAGTCTTTCATAAAGTTCATAAAGTGCATATAGAGTCTCTCATAAAGTGCATATAGAGTCTCTCATAAAGTGCATATAGAGTCTCTCATAAAGTGCATATAGAGTCTCTCATAAAGTGCATATAGAGTCTCTCATAAAGTGCATATAGTCTTTCATAAAGTGCATATAGAGTCTCTCAGAAAGTGCATATAGAGTCTCTCATGAAGTGCATATAGAGTCTCTCATAAAGTGCATATAGAGTCTCTCATAAAGTGCATATAGAGTCTCTCATGAAGTGCATATAGAGTCTTTCATAAAGTGCATAGAGTCTCTCAGAAAGTGCATAGAGTCTCTCATAAAGTGCATATAGAGTCTCTCATAAAGTTCATATAGAGTCTTTCATAAAGTGCATATAGAGTCTCTCATAAAGTTCATATAGAGTCTTTCATAAAGTGCATATAGAGTCTCTCATAAAGTGCATATAGAGTCTCTCATAAAGTGCATATAGAGAATTTCATAAAGTGCATATAGAGTCTCCAGTCAATTTGAAGTTTCTCATAATCATATATAAAATCACCATAAATGAGGTTATATTGTGGACCTTGTCTGGCTCTCCCTCTCCTTTTCCTCCACTCGGAGCGGTCACCGACCCAGAGAGCATTCCTGGACATGGCTACTGACACGTTTTTAACAAAGGCAATATACAGTTTTATACCCACATCTACTGCCCCTAACCCCCATATTCTTTACTTTTATACAGGATTTCTCCTTTTGTTACTTCTCGAGTTGTACCCCAGACTAAGTTTACACACTGTTTATTTCATTTCATTATCATTTTGTGAGATGGAGGAAAGATATTTGATGAAAACAGGAGTTTGGATAAGATGAAAGTTTTAACAATATTCACTCTTGATTTATAATTGGTGTTTTTATATTCCCATTTTGTAACTTCTTCCTTAACCTCACATAGTTTAGTTTCCCAGTTTTTGTCACTACAGTTTTGACTACAAATAGTCAGACCTAAGATTTTCATTTCTTCCTTTACTTTAATGTTGATGTCACGTTTCTTACTCCAAACTCCCTCCGTTTTATTATGATTTAATTTAGCGCCGGAAGCTAATTCATAAAGGTTCATATGATTGGTTAAAACATCCATCTCCATCTGGTTTTTAACAACAACTGTGACGTCGTCAGCGTACGCCATGGCAGTTACGTTGGACGCGAGCCCAACTTGTGTGCCAGATATGAGAATATCTGCATTTATAGTTTTAATAAGGGGGCTGATGGCCAGGATGTAAAGAGCAGCACTCAGGGGGCAGCCCTGTTTCACCCCTCTCTCTACATTAAAATGATCTGTTAAAACACCATTTACATCTATACACACACTGGATTTAACATACAGACATCTGATCAAATTAATACAATTTTCTGTAAAGAAATAAGTCTTCATTACGGCCCATAAATATTCTCTGGAGACATAATCAAAGGCTTTTTTTTATATAGAAGTCTTTTTTCTCAGGCTTATTGATCATTTCTCTCAATGTGCAGAGATTATCCCACATTAAACGGCCTTTTATAGCACACGTTTGTTCTTTTTCTATAATTTCATCTAATATATCATTTAATCTATTCATAATTACTTTGGCTAATATGTTATAATCAGTGTTCATTATAGTCAGATGTCTGTAGTTATCAATATCACTTTCA
>CM042330.1:3351308-3488808 GCA_023566125.1 Zingel zingel
CTAACCTCCACATGGCATCACAAAGTTTCAAATTACCACCACTGAAGTACAACGTTTATTGTCTTGTTTCTTTATTTTTCTTCATCTTGGCTCACTGATGCATGACTGAAACAGTATATTAAGCCGTGCTGTTAAAGTGCAGTATTACCATCCAGGAAAACTAATCTACAGTACTTACCTGTTCATAATGAGTTTTTCACTAACAACTGCCATCAATGAACAGGATTCCAAAAGAGACTACACAACTGGTTAAGTGCAAATGCTATTTTATATAGCCTTGCCATGTCTCAGTTTTGACAACATCAAAAAAAGAACTGTGTATATTTGTAATTTGGCTATAAAACATCTAAGGCCTGAGAAATGTCTGATCTCTCTGAAAATTTTGAGCAGAGATTTAAATCTAAATTAATAAAAAACCAAAAAACGGGAAACCAAGAGCTGCAGAGTTGTAGGCCACCTTATGATGGTCTAAAGTGACATTATTTACGATTTGTGTTGATACTGTCAGTGGTGGGTAGATTGGAACAACCCGTTCTCACTCCCAACTCGTAAAATACGGACGCTTTGGTCAGTGTCTCTCAGCGTCAGATAAGGCGCAAAAATCACCCTTCAGCGTCTGTATGGAACGCACCGGGCAGAACAACAGCTACAAGATGTCATAGTATTAAGAGCGACTAGGGTAGAGAGTAGTATGAGCGACCGAAATGCCACGTGAGCAGGTCGGTTGGGGTGGTGGACGGGTCAAACAAGCGTTATTATGGAACCCACGCAGCTTCTATGCAATACCTGCCCTTCAATAGCATTCACATGTTACTATTGTCCAGGCGTTCATGCTTACGCAAGGTAAGTCGATTGAGAACAATTTCTCATTTGCAACGATGACCTGTCACATCCACACAGTTATGTTCGGTGTGACTTCAACACACTGCGCTGCTAATTACACACCACAGCATACATAGTATGTCAGAAATGTTCGTTCCTGCCTGGAATGATCACAATTACACCATCATTGATTTTGCATCAAGGAAGTTCCTGTCTTGTTTTTTCTTGTCAGGGTTTTGTTTTCCCATCAAGGCAATGTCTTTCCACGCTGTTTTTGTTGAAGGTGTTGGGTTTCTCCATCTTGGCTCACTGATGTATGACTGACAGTATATAAAGACCAAGATGTGCAGTATCAGCATCCAGGAAAACTAATCTACAGTAGCAACTTACCTGTTCATCACGATGAAGCTGATCCTTTCTCTGACTCTCTTCTGGGCACTCTCCAGCACAGGTAACTCTACTTATTCTTTATTCTTACAATATAGTTTATAGTTTATTCCTAATCTGTATTTGTTTTCCTACCTATTTAGACTGCTTCTTCACTCAAAGAACTATCTGTGTATTAACAGTTGTATGTCTGTATACTTCAACAGAAATTGTCCGTGGAACGTGATTCACAGTTGTATTTTTTTTTCTTCTTAACATTTGGAATTGCATAATTTGTGTTTCGTCAACTTTTGTCGGCAACGGATGGTTTGGGAGATTAAGAAGTCTACGTTGTCGCCTGACATGTTAGAAGCTTTTTTTTTTCTCTTTCGACATTTTGGGGTAGTTTTGTTTGTTTTTTTAAACCTCTGATTTCAGATTTGTTGCTTTTTTTTCTCCGAATTTTTGGAAGTTTCTTTCAACGTTTTCAGAAGTTTACTTACTGCTTTGTCGCAGAGAATTTTAAATAACAGAAAATGTGCATTTAAACTGCCGCTACACATCATTTCCATGTTTTAATTACAGCGCAATGTCCGGGTAACGAGCTGCCAGAATTTTTTTTCTGTTATTTTACGGATTTATTTCTTGGTGTGCTGTTCTGCTGTACTTTAATGTGTTTTTTTGTAATCAATTGACCCACCAGGGAACAATTAGGTCTCATCTTATCTATAATTATTACAAGGATATGAAAATTGTCTTGGTTAGTTAAACTAATAAGCTGGTGATATTAACATTAAGATTTAAAATCTTTCTAAAAATCAGTTTAGGTAAAATGATAAACGTGAAGGTTTTAAATTAGGCTCTGTTGTACCTGCAGAAACTATACATAGGCCTATACATACATATACATTGCAAACATTAAAATACTTATACATGGCAATATACATGACAAAACTTGGCTGTGCAAGTGTAGATGAGCAGAAGTATTGAGTCTCTGTGTACATGTTAGACATTACCATTGCATCTAGTCTCGCTGTGCCAGACCTTCCTCCACAGCGCTGCGGAGAAAGGTCTGGCTAGTCACACAGCATTCCGGGATAAGGGAAAACATGCTTTGGTTTATTGGCATTTCATTAAACCAAAAACAATCGTCTTGGGTGGTGCTAAGAGCCGGACGGAGCAACGGTGACTCTGCAAAAATAGCCTCGGGAAGGAACTTATTTTGGTGGAACATGTGTACGTTCAAAAGTTGTTTTAGTCATGCGACAGAAAACAGATTGGACAGATAGTCTAGCTAGCTGTCTGGATTTACCCTGCAGAGATGTGAGGCGCAGTTAACCATAGTCCTCAGAAATCAGCCGGAGTTTAGAACGCCAACACAAAGGAAGAGGAAGGTAAAGGACATCCGGCCAAAATGTCGGAAGATTGTAATGGTTACAATAACCATTACATGTCATTTAAAATACTCATACACAAGAGTTTTCAGCCTTTACAGACCATCGTTAGATTTGATTTGACATTTGAGATGTGATCGTCATTCATTGACTGTTTTTCTCCCCATAGCAGCTGGAGCACTTCAGTGTCAAACTTGCACAGATGAGGAGTGCAACACAGAACCGCTAACATGTTCCTCAGAGACGGCTTGCATAACAGCTTCCATTCAAGGTGGTCATTTCTTAATGTCATCTAGTACTTCTCAGGGACATATGTACTGCAAGGTTATGTGTTTTCTCATTAACTGTACTTTTGATTTTGTAGCCAAAATCCCTGGAACTCCAGAAGAGCAAATCTACAAGGCGTGTGCATCGTCCTCCCTGTGTCCAGCCCCAGGCTCTCAGACATTTTCATTCAACTTTGGTTTTGAGAGTGCAGTTGTATCTGCGAAGTGCTGCAACACCGATAACTGCAACATTGACATTCTACCTCGTAAGTACAGATGGATAAGTAGCTTGTTTAAAGTGACTATATGTAACTTTTAAATGTTTTCTGAAAGTGTGTAATTTCCCATCTGATGATCATAAATGTCCTTCAACAGCAAACGAAACTAACAGTGAAAAGAACGTTGTTTTTATATAGTTTTTATTAATGCCTCTGCCTGGGTCATATTTTTCCCACAAAGCCACAAAATGATTTATGGCAGGTAGATGGTAACACGTTCTGACGGGTCACAGATTTCTTTGTAACACCGGAAAAGCCTGTCTTAGTGAGTATGCAGGTAAAAGGTAGCTAAGGAGATTTCTTTATAGAGGCCTGATTGTATTTGAATGTTATTAGAAGTTATCTGTTGTAGTTATGGCTGATACTGGGGCAGGACCATCACAGGAAAGAAGGAAATTAAAGGAAGGACAACTAAAAGATAAAAGGGAAAGTGACAGACGACGGGCAAAACTGAGTCAATCTTAGTCAGGCTTTTAATACATAGAGACAATTACGGGATTGTAAATGATTCAAAACCGTCCCAAATATGTCTATTTCATTCATAAAATAACTTTAGATTGCGCAGTGTGGTTGTACGTCAATAGCCTACATTATATTACGTCCCCCTTCCATTTAGCGCCCGTTTTGTTATTTATTTTTACTATATTTTTACTATTTTCTTTTCCCTTGTCCCCCTGTACTTTTGTAAAGCGTCCGTGGGTTTCATGAAATGCGCTATATGAATCTAAGTTATTATTACGTTGGTTGCTACAACAATCTCTCAATGCTCTGGCTCATGACCCAGAGACAGAGATACCCGGTTTAGCTCACGAGACATCTAAAGTAGGCTAAGTTACCGTATGCAACACTTGTAATGCAACGATGCATCTGTGACGTATTCTCTTATTGTAAATGAATGATTTTCTGTCTGAGCAAAATATCATCGCAACTGTATGACCTCAACACTAACTCAGTAATCTACAATGGATAATACAGCACCTTAAAGAAAAGACCACCACATCTACGACAGCAGGTGTGGTTAAAAACACTACCGCTAGCGGTTGCTAGTTACATATAGTCACTTTAAGATAAGAAAAGACAAGACACTGTAGATAAGGCTGTAGATAAAGTTGACTAGGGCACTTTTTTATTAAAAAAAAAAGCTGCCGAGAGCTTCTTTTGTTGCTATAACAACAGCTACTGCTACAGTATCCTAGCTAGAGTGCTACGTGGAGCGGTGCTAACGTTAGATAAAACAAAGTGGTGGAGCGAGCTAGAGAAAGAACAGAGGTTAACACTTTACTTGAAAGTATCGACATAATCGTGACATGACACTGTCATAACTATGACATGACACTGTCATGAACGTGTCATAAACGTTATAAACAAGTCATAAACGTTTATGACTTCTGTCATTAAGTGTCATTCGGTTTTTGTCATGACAAGTTGTCTTGGTCATAACAAGTTAACATTACATTTGTTTGGGATGTCTTTGTAATGACAACTAACAGGCAGAAACCGGGATGACTTTACCAGAATATGTATTTGTCATGACAACATGACATTACATTTCTTTGGCGTGTCGTTATTGAGACAACTTGACATTAAACAGGATGTAATGTCAACTTGACATGACTAAGACAACTTCTGGTAATGTCACTTTGATTAATGTCAAGTTGTCATAATCAAGACAACCCAAACAATGTCATGACAAAACAGAATGACACTTAATGGCAGTTTATGTCATAACATTTATGACACGTTCATGACAGAGTCATGTCATATTTATGACAGTGTCATGTCACGATTATGTCGATACCTTCAAGTAAAGTGTTACCCAGAGAGAGAGAGCGGTGCTAACGTTCGATAAAACAAAGCGAGTTCCCTGAACACGGAGCACCCTCTCATATGATATAACTTGCTGTGCTCCGACTCCATTTTGTCTTGTTATTATGGAAACGACAGGTCATGCTACTCCGCTTGTCAATGGTCAGCTGTCCAAAAAATTCAACTTCAAAAAGACGCTGCGAGCTGCCGGCGGTTGCGTTTAAAAAAGCGCTCAGGACTTTTTGAAAACACGGTAAAACAGATGGCAGCTTAAAAAAAAGACCAGCTGTGAACATAGCCTTAGATATTCTGACATCTTCTGACACGCTCACATTTCATTTAGTGACACTTAGATGTTCTCTCTTCCTCAATTCTGTTCTTTTCTGTTTCAGTCCCTGCTTCTCAGACGGATAACAGCCTAGAGTGTTTCACGTGTGACCCTTTCACCTCTCTGTGCACCTCTCCATTACAATGTAAAGGAGCGGAGAACTCCTGCTTTCAAGCAACATGTGAGTAATTATACATAGTTTACAAATATGCGTTTACTACCTTAAAGAATTTAAAACAAATTATTAATTAACCAGTGAAGAAAATTAATGAAACACATTTACTAAACTACAATTTCGTTGTTTTTATTGTATAAATACTTACTAGTACTTATAATTTACTGCATTTTAGAGGAAAATATTGTACTTTCTAATGCAAGATTTTATGGCAGTTATAGTTACTTTACAGATTAAGATTTTATATTTCCCAAAATATAACAATTACAACTACAGCTGCAGAGTAAAACAGTGATTTTTCACCTACAGTGACGAGTGGGTCCAACACTTCGACAGCCTTTGGCTGCGCTTCTGCAAACCTGTGTGCAGCTGCCAGCCTGGGTAGCCTACCTTTCTTGCAAAGTGTTGTCAATACCACCGGAGTATCCTGTTGTGGGAGCAGTTTGTGTAATACTGCCAAAACTAACGCAACCACTGCCCCAACAACCGCTGCCCCAACAACCGCTGCCCCAACAACCGCTGCCCCAACAACCGATGCCCCAACAACCGCTGCCCCATCAACCGCTGCCCCAACAACCGATGCCCCAACAACCGCTGCCCCATCAACCGCTGCCCCAACAACCGATGCCCCAACAACCGCTGCCCCAACAACCGCTGCCCCAACAACCGCTGCCCCAACAACCGCTGCCCCAACGACGGCAACATCTGGCCCAACAACAACATCTGCCCCAACAACAATAACCTCTGCTCCAACAACTGCCGCCCCAACAACATCAACTGCCGCCCCAACAACATCAACCGCTGCCCCAACTACATCAACTGCCAGTGGAGCCGGCTGCCGTATCAGACTGGGTATGATCCATCTGCTGCTCGGACTCCTTATGTTTACCCTCTGTTAGAATCCAGAAACAGCTGGGACTATGCACCTAGGAAGCCACCAGAAGGACCTTTTAAAGACTGGCCTTGGATTTCCTGCTCACTGACGTCTTTAGTTGGTATGTACAGGGGCTAAATCCAAATGTAGGAAAAAGGGGATGGAGTCTGGGTGAAGCTGAGGTGGCACAAGTAGGCAGCAATGTAATAGACACACATACATGCTAAAAAGGACACTTCTCTTTCACACTACAGTATTATCCAAAATGAGATGTCTGGTTATTGAATAATGAGGATTGCACAGCTCTGTGCAGTTACTGTGCAGTTACCTGAAAATAAAGGCCACTATTGCTATTGATCATGTACAAATATAACATGTTACTCTATAATCTAACTATTTATCTAAGTCAAACAGCATGTGTGCAAACATATACAGTATAAGTATTCATCTGTCATATCCAGCAGCCTTCACTTAAAGATCACAATAAAAAAAACAGTGTATAGAATATAAAGTATATTTAACTCTCAATCTCATCCAAAACAATTTTGGTATGCTTAATATTTTTTCTGACCATCAGCGGCTGTAAAATTGATGAACTAACGGTTTGATTTAAGTCAAGAAAAAAGGACAGTCATTACAAGGTGTGGGGACTGCTGGTAAGAAGCGTAAAAAAGTATAAAAACTGCCAATACGTTTACATTTTGAAGGTATTAGCATATAGAAGATCCCCATGTGTATCAAAATGTTCAGGACAAATTCAGCTTTCTGTATAGGGATGCCCACATTTTTTCTAAAGCAATGTGTAAAGACATAATTTGGCGCTAAAACTGAAACGATGTTCTCCTTTTTGAAATTCCTCAAATAAAAATAACTAATGACATGTTGTACGAATTGTTTGGATGCTTGAAATGAATTCACCAAAGTCTTTATGATTCAAATAGTAAATAAATGTCTGAAATGAAATTTTGTAATATTGCTTTTTAACCCTTGTGTTGTATTCGTTTCAACCTTAAAAAAAACATTTTTTTTTCTGAAATTTGTGACGCCTTTTTTCACAATTTGTTTTTGCTTTTTCCAACGTTTTAAATTTTAAAATTTTTCTTCTACACATTTTCAGCGCTTATTTCTACGTCCAATATTTTCTGATATAAAACAAAAATTTAAAACGGGCCAATGTGACCCGAGGTCAAAACAAGGGTTAAGTACGAGTTTTGTCAAACAGTGAGTACGTTTAAGTGCACACCAGTATTCCACTGTTATTATTTGAGACAGGTCATGTAAACAGCATATTCTGGTTGAATATTCCGAATAAGGCATTTTTCTTAAAGCATTTTCTGATTAAGACATATGGGATATTCTGGTATTATTCAGGTTTTAGAAGCATTCTTTTGACATGTGTACAGGACATTCACAATATGTGTCTCAATCTGGGGTTTTTACAGCAGTTTACAGCCTCTTGCCTGTTTACAGCGTACGGTCAGCTCTGTGCGTTGCTATGGTTGCTGTACACAAACCAACCAGCCAACAGTTTGCAAGGCTGCAGGCCCGATAAGAAGGAGAAACACAGCTACTTTTAAACATTATCAAAGACTTGGATATCAACAGGTTTTTGGATATGTGCACACAATCGCCACGCCGACCTTTTTCACGAAGCTGGTTGAAGGAATGAAAGAGGGAGGCTGTTTTCGTGCTGTGCAAAATCACATATGCACGCAAAATCATATTTTGCGCGGCTACATGTAAATGGGAATATTAGTGGAATTTTCACTTTCTTTAGCCATGTAAACAGCTAAACAATATTGTCTTTTTCAGAATAAGGGCAAAAATCGGAATATTATGTGCATGCAAACGTATTCACTGTTTGGCACGGCGGTGCGTCTTTCATCCTCAGAGGGTTAACTTGCTTTAAAGATTGCTCTTGCAATTCTTTATTGAAACAATAAAGGACGTAATACTACATGAGCTTTTGGATTTCAATCCAAGAGGAAGTTAGAACATTATAGGGATACTTCGCTTGTATCAGTAGAAACACGGTAGTATTTTTGAATGACTGTGCTTCCCTCCCTCATGTCCCCCTGAGACCAGAGATCTCTGGTCTTGTGTCCCCTTGAGAGGGGAGATCTCTGGTCTTGTGTCCCCCTGAGAGGGGAGATCTCTGGTCTTGTGTCCCCTTGAGAGGGGAGATATCTGGTCTTGTGTCCCCCTGAGAGGGGAGATCTCTGGTCTTGTGTCCCCTTGAGAGGGGAGATCTCTGGTCTTGTGTCCCCTTGAGAGGGGAGATCTCTGGTCTTGTGTCCCCCTGAGAGGGGAGATCTCTGGTCTTGTGTCCCCTTGAGAGGGGAGATCTCTGGTCTTGTGTCCCCTTGAGAGGGGAGATCTCTGGTCTTGTGTCCCCCTGAGAGGGGAGATCTCTGGTCTTGTGTCCCCTTGAGAGGGGAGATCTCTGGTCTTGTGTCCCCTTGAGAGGGGAGATCTCTGGTCTTGTGTCCCCTTGAGAGGGGAGATCTCTGGTCTTGTGTCCCCTTGAGAGGGGAGATCTCTGGTCTTGTGTCCCCCTGAGAGGGGAGATCTCTGGTCTTGTGTCCCCTTGAGAGGGGAGATCTCTGGTCTTGTGTCCCCCTGAGAGGGGAGATCTCTGGTCTTGTGTCCCCTTGAGAGGGGAGATCTCTGTATTGTGGGTCTGCAAAAAAATCTTCCGATGACGTAAAATGACGATATTTGCGTCATCGGAAGATTTTTGCCCAGAGGCAAAGGACTACAGCCAGTACTAGGAGCTACTTCTGCATAGCCCATAGGGGGTTGGACTCCGGCATTCTCCGAAATTTCACGAACCAAAACGAGCCATCTTGAATCCTCGCGTAGCTTAGTTGCTTCTCAGCATCAAAACTTTAGATAGATAGATAGATAGATAGATAGATGTATTCATCCCGAAGGAAATTTTAGAACAACAATCATATGCATTCAAGCTACTACCGGGATACATTGGTACAGATTGGAGAATACGCAGGACACTTTATTACAGATGGAATACTCGACACAGCTTCGCCCGCCTGCTATGGAGACCAGCGGTGCTGATCGACGCCTCTGGCCGGTGAAGGGACATCATCAGCGGGGGACGTTGAACGCTAGCCGGCCACCTGTTCCATCAATCCTGCTTGCAAGTGTCCGCTCATTAGACAACAAACTGGACTACATCCAACTTCAATGAAACTCCCAACGCGAGTTCAGAGACGGTTGTGTTTTTGTTGTTTTGCTGTCACATGGTCTGTCCTCTCATCATGTGTGTTAGGTCATGTGTCTACCAGGTCACAATAAACAACCTGAGATAATATGGAGATGTCTGCTTTTTTATAGCAAAAGTTACATAGGGGATATGGGGAATATATTTCAGGTGGAAACAGCCTGATATTTTGTTTATCCCCTATGTAACTTTTGCTATAAAAAGCAGACATCTCCATATTATCTCAGGTTGTTTATTGTGACCTGGTAGACACAGAAAATAACACACGAGGACAAGACAGACCCTTTGCATGTTAGGGGAGAGGATACATATTTTTTCAGGTGAAAACAGCCTGATATTTTGTCTATCCCCTCTGTAACTTATATGGTAGACAGGTGAACAAAGCGACTAATTGAAAAGCCATATTAAACTAAATCAAATTAAAACAGAAATCACGTTAGAGGGGAGGGAGGGACAGGTTAACAAAGACGAGGCATCCTTGTCAGACCACACCCGCAGAGAATGGACGCATTAACAATTAACACGTCACCAAATGTAACAGACAAATAAACGTATAATAAATTTCCCTTACTATGGAAAACCCTGTCGAGTCTTTCACGTCGCTATTTGTTCCATTTAAGCGCGCACGTGCGCTCCCGCGGCCAGGGGATACGAATCCTGGCGGGGGTAAGTACCTTGGCACAACAATGGTTACACCTACGTGCAATACAGAGAGGATATGTTGTATCACAATACACAATAAGACAACTGATCAACTTGTTTGATCCTGAAGGAGTGGAGCTCATAGATATGATGTAACCCATATCTCTGATGATGCCTACATGACATCATCGTAGATATGATGTAACCCATATCTCTGATGATGCCTACATGACATCATCGTAGATATGATGTAACCCATATCTATGATGATGCCTACATGGCAGCTGGCACGGCGGACAGTCACTCTAATGTGATCAAGTGATAAAGGAGTTGAATTTATTGTCGTCATTTCAACTTTAATCTCGACAGTTCGACATTATTGTCGAAATGGTATAGTTCAACTTTATTCTTGTCATGTTGACTTTATTCTCGACATTTCGACTTTATTCTCGAAAAAGTATTTCAACTTTAATCTCGTCATGTTGACTTTATTCTCGACATTTCGACTTTATTCTCGAAATGCAAAATAAATAAAAATAAATATCGTCCTCCTTATTTTTTTTCCTTTGATGTGGCCCTAATGCTCCGTCGTAGAACACAGACACGGTTTAACAGGCAAAACGCAATACACTCGCTGCTTCCTAAAACAGGAGGAAAGCTGGCAAAAAAATAGCCGACGCTGTAAATGCGTAAATCACAACGCTTATTAATATCACTTCCCCATCAGTCAGGCATCAGATCTGACCATAATTACACTTGTGCTTTCCATAAACTGCCGTTGCTTTAGCCTGTTAATTCAGTTGCAACCCTGACAGTGGGAGAGCAAATAAAAAATATATAAAAACATAATTCAAACTGATGTGCGCATTGGCAACACACAGCTCAAGAAGCCAATATGTTATTCCCTCCCATTACAATCTATATATTTCATAAATATAGCCTACCCACCAGGGAATGCGAACGGGGATGTCGGTCTCTAAATGTTTTAACTTTTATGTGCGCACCTCTCTCTCCCCTCCTCTCTCTCTCCCTCTCTCTAAGATATCCAATAAATTACATGGAAATGATGATTATATTTAATTAGAATGAATTGCTAAAAGATGAGTATTTGATTATTATTATTTCCTGGTTGGGCCAGTTATTCACATTCAGTGCGGATGCAGGGAATAGTGTAGGATTACTAGTCTGCGTCCTTTGCGGGCCTCTGAACTCTCGGAACGCTTCCTTGATCAGTGATAGTAGATCTTCTTTATCTTGAAATAGTAAGAGGAAGAGGTGGACCTTAAGTGTTGATGTAGATCGGTACAGAATGTTCTATAGAAACAACCAAAAAGATAACCATTTGAGACTTGAATCAAGGTCATTAGAATTTATTCTCACATCCGTTTTTATTCAGTTGATCAACCTGTGTATTATGTCACAAGACAAACCTACAACAAAGCTCTGTTGGCAGTTTTGTTGCACTATGTTCTTTAAATGTTGGATTTATTACGACAATGTTTTATTATGCTTTTACAATCAGGCCTCAGTAAGGGTTGTTTAGGTGCTCCAATAACAAATGTTTTACCATTTTACCATGTAAACGAGGCCTTCTGGTGAACTTCGAGATGAAAACAGAAGAAAGTTAAAAGGGCTCTTTACATTGTGTGATTTTGAAGATCAAATTATGAAACGTGAGGGAAAACTTGGTGAAATCTTTAGTCGTCAGTTTAAACACTTGAGTTTCCAACCAAATGCAGTACAAGTTTCCACCGAAGTTAAAGAAAATCAGTAAAAGAAAATGCAAATTAAAATGATGCACAAGAATTATAGAATATTTCCATTTAATGGAAAGGTATAGCCATCAGAAACATGTCACCATGCTTGACCACACGATCCATTTAGTAGCTGCTCTGGTACTTAAAAGTTCATTCTTGACTTTGGGTACTTTAAGCCTTAGGGCCTGGGTTTAAATCCAAAAGCTCATGTAGTATTACGTTTTTTTTTAATTTTAATAAAGATGTTTAAAGCAATATTTAAATCAAGTTAAGGGGAAAAGGTACAGCTAAACATAAACATTTCAGTATTGGCAGTTTTTGTAATTTTTCGTGCTTCTTATTGTAACAAGGTTCAGAGAAATGGCGGACCCAAATGCAGAGACGACAGAGCAGTGTCGATTTCAAAGATCTAATAAACAAAAGGTACAACAAAAGTCCTGAAGCAGGCAAAATAGTTTCAAAAAATGTTGAGGAATCCAAAAGACAAGGAACACAAAACTAACTGGAACACCGAGACAAAGGGGTAACGCCACACACTAACACAATACACTACAATAACCTAACAAGAGACAAAGAAAACACAGAGACTAACAAGGTAACAAGGTAACGAGGTGAAACAAGGGACAGGCGACATGAGGGCTCAGGAACAAGTGAAACACATCAGGGTGGGGCAGATAATCACAAAGGTGCGAAAACACAAGGCAGGAAGTAAAGCAAGACATGACATGGGAGAAAAACAGACTACAAAATAAAACAGGAAACTGAAACATACACAACCATGACACTTATCCAACAGATTTGGATGAGATTGAGAGTTAAATACACTTTATATTCTATACAGTGTGTTGTTATCGTGATCTTTAAGTGAAGGCTGCTGGATATGACAGATGAATAAAGATACTGTATATGTTTGCATACATACTGTTTGATTTAGCTCACTTTGTTGTTAACTTAGATAAATAGTTAGATTATAGATTAACATTTTATATGGTCAATAGCAATAGTGGGCTTCAGGTAACTGCACGGCTCTGACAATCCTCATTATTCAATAACCAGACCATTTTGGATAATAGTAGTGTAAATTAGTAGTGTTCCCTTGTCCCCATTTATGTGTGTCTACCCAGACTCTATCCCCTTTTTTCTACATTTGGATTTAGCCCCTGTAAATACCAACTAAAGACGTCAGTGAGCAGTAAACCCAAGTCCACGCTTTAAAAGGTCCTTCTGGTAGCTTCCTAGGTGCATAGTCCCAGCTGTTTCTGGATTCTAACAGAGGGTAAACATAAGGAGTCCGAGCAGCAGATGGATCATACCCAGTCTGATACGGCAGCCGGGTTCACTGGCAGTTGATGTAGTTGGGGCAGCGGTTGTTGGGACAGAGGTTGTGTTAATTTTGGCAGCATTACACAAACTGCTCCCACAACAGGACGATCCAGTGGCATTGGCACTTTGCAAGAAAGGTAGGCTACCCAGGCTGGCAGATGCACACACGTTTGCAGAAGCGCAGCCAAAGGCTAGAAAAGTGCTGGACTCAATCGTCACTGTAGAAAACAAATCACTGTTTTACTCTGCAGCTTTAGTTGTTGTCAATTATCTATTTTTAGGAAGAAATATTCAGATCCTTCACTTAATTAAAATTAGCAATACCACAATTTATAAATATACGTATAAAGTGTCAGGAGTACCATTTCACAGTGTTCTTTTATATGTATATACCTATATAAAACTATATAACTGGTTTATGTTGTGTAACTTATTGAGGTGGACCTAATTTTAACATCTTTACCTATTGTGGGCTGTTAAAAAACATATTTTGGAAAATGTCATCTCATACAATCTTAATCTGTAAAGTAACTATAACCTTGCATTAAAAAGTACAATATTTTCCTCTAAAATTGCGTAAATTATAAGTAATAGTAAGTATTTATACAATACAATTTTCTTTTTATATAAAATTAATTTCCTTCACTGGTTACTTTATAATTTGTTTGAAATACATTAAGGTAGTAAACACATATTTGTAAACTTTGTATAAATACTCACATGTTGTTTGAATGCAGGAGTTCTCCGCTCCTTTACATTGTACTGAAGAGGTGCAATTAGAGGTGAAAAGGTCACATGTGAAACACTCTAGACTGTTATTTGTTTGAGCCGCAGGGACTGAAACTGAAAAGAACAGAATTCAGAAAGAGAGAACATCTAAGTGTCACTAAATGAAAATTGAGCGTGTCAGAAGAGGTCAGAATATCTTATCTATACAAGCTGCTTATCCATCTATACTTACAAGGTGGAATATCAATGTTGCAGTTATCGGTGTTGCAGCACTTCGCAGATACAACTGCATTCGCAAAACCAATGTTGCCTGAAAATGTCTGAGAGCCTGGGGCTGGACACAGGGAGGACGGTGCACATGCCTTGTAGATTTGCTGTATTGGAGAGCCAGAGATATTGGCTACAAAATCAAAAGTAGAGTTTATGAGAACAAACATAACTTTGCAGTACATATGTCCCTGAAAAGTACTAGATGACATTAAGAAATGACCACCTTGAATGGAAGCTGTTACGCACGCCGTCTCTGAGGAACATGTTAGCGGTACTGTGGTTAAACACTGCTGATTTGTGCAAGTTTGACACTGAAGTGCTCCAGCTGCAATGGGGAGAAAAACAGTAAATGAATGACGATCACATCTCAAATGTCAAATCAAATCTAACGATGGTCTGTAAAGGCTGAAAACTCTTCTTGTGTTTGAAGATTTTAAATGACACATGGTTGTAATGGTTATTGTAATAGTAGTGTCTAAATATGCACACCGAGACTCATTACTTCTGCTCATCTACACTTGCACAGCCCAAGTATTTTAATGTTTACTATATATATATATATTTATATATATATATAAATATTAGGGCTGTCAGCATTAACGCGTTAATCGCGATGCGATTAAGGGCCGAGCATAAAGCATTTATTTTTAATCGCATTAATCGCATGCCGCCATTTATTAATTTATTTTACACTTCACTCGGCTTTGCGTCGTGCCTAACAGGCTACTATTTTGACCCTTTGCAGCACTGTTACTTATCATCAAGCTGCCACTTCCTCCTAACACATCCTGCTGCTGCAGGCTGCAGACATAATGGAGAAAGACAGCAGCAATGAAATCCTGAATGGAGCTTTTTATTTTCCAAAACTCCCGGACGGCTCGTAGACAAGTAGAAAGCCATATGCACATTGTGTAAAGCCAAATTAAAATATCACCAAAACACGTCAAGCTTGAGCTACCACTACGGAGCTAAGCATAGTAGTACAGTTAACGTGATGCTACCCACTAGCATGCTACCCACTCAGGCAAAGCAGTATTTTGGAGAGTGCTACTTGCCGACCTGCGGATGAAACCAAATCCCCAAAAATGACTACAGCTCTTGCGAAACGGGTGGCAACTAACTGCAGACCTGTCAGCATCGTAGAGGACTCGGGTCTCAAGATGTACTACGGTTGGCATGTTCTGCCCTGTCTCGTTGCCGTCGAGGGGGACAGCAGTTTTCACGGATACACAGCCTGTACGACACGGAGAAAGTAGCCCAACTGGAACTGCTGCAAGGTGCTGCAAACGCTGTCTCATTAACCAGGAATCTACATTATTTACAAGTTACTAAACACTATATTGACTCTGGTAAGGATAGGGGTTTTTAGTTTTTTAGTTAGGTACTTGGAGGAATTGTGCAATAATGACAGATTCACACGTTTTTCTTTTGTTTACAGTAAAGTTCATAAAGTAACTTTCTTTGCATTCATTTGATTCCCAATCAATATACACTGGTAAAAATTGCTTTTGATTGTTAATATGTACTTAAAAACTGTTCTGAAATGCAAAATAAAATAATAATTTTAATCATGTGATAAAATATGCGATTAATCGCGATTAACTATAGAAATTGAGCGATTAATCACGATTAAAAAAAATTAATCGTTTGACAGCCCTAATTTATATATATATATATATATATATATATATATATATATATATATATATATATATATATATATATATATATATATATATATATAGTGTCTGCAGGTACAATAGAGCCTAATTTAAAACTTTTACGACTTTCATCATTTTATCTAAACTGATTTTATATCTTTTTGATAATATCACCAGCTTATTTAGTTCAATTAACCAAGACAAATGTTATATCCTTAAAAAAATTATAGATCCGATCTAATTCATCCCCACCGGGTAAATTCACATTACAGCAGAACAAGAAGCAGTCTAAATAGGTAGGAAACAGATGAAGACTATTTAGAATAAACTATATTGTAAGAATAAGTAGAGTTACCTGTGTTGGAGAGTGCCCAGATGAGAGTCAGAGAAAGGATCAGCTTCATCGTGATGAACAGGTAAGTTGCTACTATAGATTAGTTTTCCTGGATTGTGATACTAAACTAAAATCAGCAGGGCTTAATATACTACTTATGTCATGCATCAGGGAGCCAAAATGAAAAACAAGACAGGAACTTCCTTGATGAAAAAATAAAAAAAAACCAAGAGCAAGACAGGAACTTCCTTGATGCAAAAAGAAGGATGTGTCGTCAGTCACATTTCCATGTAACTGTCAAGCAAATTTTAAGCAAACTTTTAAAATGTCACAAAAAGTTTTAGAGCGAATAAACCAGACAACACAAAGCCTAGTTTGGTCATAAATTGACGCATGGTTGTAGATTGCAAACTGTCATGCTAAATCAAAGAGTTTAGAAGCTAAGTTCTTTGAGTAAATGGAGAGAGGGAGCATTGTACAAGTTGGCCACCTGTGCAGAATACAGGGTTTTGGCAGAGCCATTTGGTGTCATCAAGACAACCGTTCACTGCTGTGTGTACGCGGTGTGCAGGGCGGTACGATTCAAGCTATAGAACCAGTTCGTCAATTTACCGACACTGGCGGAGGCACAGGCTATAGCGCACCGCAACTCCACTACGCAGCTTGTGCAACGAGTGTACGGCACACTGGATGGGACCCGTATGCCGATCCTTCCCCATTCCGATGGATACCGGGGCTACAGTCATGTGAGTTACATGTTCGCTACATCACAACTTATTCGGCAAAGTGGTTTCCATCTCCCATTTGTCACATTAACTCTTTTTTTGAAAAAGGCAAAAACTACCTCAAGCGAGTGTAAAAAGTTTAATGCGAGTTTTCTTTTTTGAATTTGGCCGTTTTCATCAACATTTTCTAATGCGATACTTCAAAAAGCATAAAAATACGTTGATGGAAACTGGATGGATTGTGATTGTTCTGGACCCATAATCATGAATCCATGAATCAAATTAATTCATGTTTGATATCTCGGCAATGCTGGAAGCAATTTTGTTTTGAATGCTTAGCATGTAAGCTAACTCCTGTGCCTTTCCAAACAGGGCTTCTACGTAATCGTAGGCCTTCCAGAAGCTTTTTAAAGATGATCTTTTAGGCCTTTATTTGAGATGACAGATGAAGACATGAAAGGGGAGAGAGAGGGAATGACATGCAGCAAATGGCCGAGGTCGGAGTCGAACCCCGCGCCGCTGCGTCGAGTACTAAACCTCTATATATGTGCGCCCACTCTACCAACTGAGCTATCTGGGCGCTCCGGAAGCTTTTTAATCTAGCCTGGAACTGCAGTGTCTTTTCTGAGACTGCACAGTAATTCCAGAATAATAAATCGACACTTTAAGATGAATTTATTCATCTTTAAATACGAAAAAGTATCGTTTTACTGCTAACATCCGACATCCGCAATGTTGCAGATGCTGCCCCTTTCTGACTGTTACTTTGCTGTTATATATACCAAAAGTGAACAAACAGGCCGAAATAGCGATATGACAACGTAAATGCAATACATATTGCATAGATTCTCATTTGCACATTTGGAAAGTATTATAGAAGTATATTGGAGATTGAAAAAAAAAACAACACTCCCGCCCCACCAAAAAAACAAGACAAAAACTTCCTTGATGCGATTGTTATGACAGGAGGAACATTTCTGACATACTTTCACACTGCTGACTTGGCATGTGCCCCTTGTTTTTCATTGTATGGCATGTTGTCAAACTGGCTAGCCTTCTGTTCTGCTTTCTAATCCAGCCTGGAACTGCAGTGTCTTTTACAATCAACCTATTATTATGAATCCATTAACCAAGTTTTTTAATGTTTGATATTTTTTGCAATGCTTCAAGAAACGTCATTCTGATTGCTCAGCAAGAAACTCCTTAAAAAAACAGGCTTGATTATCTAAAAAGCCATATTACAAGGGACACGGATATTAAAAGCAAACATTAAAAGCAGGTTAAAAGAATCACTGGACGACCTTTTATTTAAAGTATAAAACTTTAAATAAAGGTCGTCTCCACACCTGCCCTGGTCTCTCTCCTGGGAAGATATGGTGTCTCCTGGTGTCACAATATAAAAAACCTATTCCAACATTTAAAGACATTTTATTTTTACATTAAAAAACTACTAACCCTTTTAAAATACCTGAAATACTTATGGAATGACTTGCCATAGCGGCTAAAAGGTCCATCATTGTTCCACACTGTAGAGCACCAAATCCCTTATTAAGGCCATTTCAAAATTTTATAATAAAAGGCATAAGATGCTTTTGCAGTCTGGGTTTAGTCTGTTGAAATGTTTTAAAGTCTCAGAAAAGAGCCTCTAGTGGTCAAAACGGAGAATAACACTTTTACAGCCCCCTTGAAGTCTATCAATCGAGTACAGATTCTGTGAAATCTCAACAGTTGTGATTTAACAAGTCCAGCATTAGTGTGCTTAGGGTGGTAACTTGTTTTAAAGAGCAGAGCATGCGTGTCTTGTCTCCTTAAAAATATCTTTATCTCCAATCTGTGTGTTTCTCCAAAGTTATCATTTTTAATCCTCTGAGGTCTAAGGGCATTTTCACATATGTTCTTAAAAATACCTTTGTAAGGTATTTGCATATAACCGATCCCCACTTGTTTCATATCAAAATGTTCAGAACAAACTCAGCTTTCCCTAAAGTGACGCCCACATTTTTGTAGAGCAATTTGTAAACCAGATAGTTTGGCGCTAAAGCTGAAACGTTTATTTTGGCTTTTTGAAAGCCCTCAAATCTCTTTGGTAAACAAACCAAATAAAATTTAGTAATATCACTTTTAGAGTCGGAGTTTTTTCAAACATTGTTTGGACGCGTCAGTGCGTCTTTTGTCCTCAGATTGTTAAATGTTGCATCTTTAGTCCACTGTAGTCAAGCTGGTAGTAGATGTTAGTTTGAAGGAAGTATTGTGGTTGTTCACAGTGTTCAAATATACCTCAAAATCCTCCATCAAATGCGTCCACGCTCCCCAGATGTCATCCAAATATCTAAAATAATGCAATGGCTTTTTGGAACATGATATCAAGGCTGAAACCTCCCATTCAGGCATGAAAATGTTGGCATAAGCAGAAGAACATTTCTTCCCCATCACATTGCATTTGATCTGCAGGAGAAAAAAAAACTCAAAGTCATTTCTGGTCAAATTAATCTCCAATAATTGCAATAATTGTGAATATTGGCCTTTAGTATCTGGGTTTATCTCCAATGTATGTTTGTATTTTTTTGTATGCCCTCCTTGATATCAATGTTGGTGTAAAGACGCTCAATATCCATAGTAAATATGATAGAATGATCAGCAATATGGAGTATTTTGACCCTCTCCACAAAATCATAGGTGTCTTTAAGATAGCTGGGGTGTGTCATCAAGTCCAGTTATCCTCTCAACCTCAAGCTCCAGTGTCTGCATGTAGTGATCTTGTAGAATAGTTATAAGGGACCTTATATTGTCGATGTGTAAACTTATGTTTGCCACCTTTGCTGTTGTTGTTGTTGTTGTTGTTGTGGTAATTCTCTTGTCTGTAATTGTTCTGAGCAGTTGAAGTGAGTGAGTAGTGGCGGGAGGGATTCTCTCCATAGAGGCCGCGCCCATACTTGGTGGTCTGTCGGGAGGAGGTGGGTCTATGTGGTGGGTCCTCGTGACCGCTGCGTTGTCTTTGGCCCCGTCTGTAGTCCACCACCGTCCATTGGTCCTATATAGCCCATCTTGGAGCTCAGCTAGCTAGCTACTTTTAGCACACACACTTAAGCTAAACAGTATAGAAAGGGAGTCTTGAAACTGTAGCTTCGTAGTAGAAAATGAACCGTTTTTTAATGTCTCAGAATAGTGTAAAACAGGCTTAAGGGATGCAACGTTTCGATCCTGTAAGGATCCTCTTCAGGCTGTTAGATAATACGCGCTGCAAGAGGCACGGGCACAAGGGAACCACTGGTGTGAATAAAACACTTAAAACCTCCTTAAAAACCAAGTTTGGTTATATAAAAGCTGTTCAAAAGAAAGCCAGATATTAAAAGCAGGTTAAAAGAACCACTGGACAGGACGGACAGCGGGAGAATACAACTTTAAACAAAAGGTCACCTCCACACCTGCCCTGGCCTCTCTCCTGGAGAGATTACAAAATAAATAATTAAAATAAATACAAAAAATATAAAATTATGAAAATAAATGCCCCTGCTTCACAATATAAATAAAAAATATATCCCAATGTTAAAGGGCTAGGGCTTGGGTTAACTTTCTTGTAGCTCCTCAGCAGAGCCAGTACCAGTCACCAGCCATGAGCCCATTACTCCAGAGTGGGCAGGAAGGATTGTTCATTGAGTGAATATTGTAAGAATATTGTAAGAACTAGAATCAACAGGTTCTAATTAATAATGCCAGGTGATTCGTCACTGCATTAATGAAGCGGACTTGACTTTATCAGAGAGCTTGGTAAAAAAAGGAAGATTTGGGCTAACAATTTGATTTAGTGTCAGAAGCAGAGCAAGTAGTGTGCAAGGGTTAGCGGCTGTCAGTGTGGAAGGCATAGGTAAGCTGTGTCCCTGTTTGCTTACTGCTGGGAGATTGACTTTTTTGTTCTTAATTTAAATTGTTTTAATGTGTAGTTTAATTCCCCCCGATACTTTTAAACCTTTGCTTTTGGTTTCGGTGATTGTGGTAGGCCTACATGCTCAATTTAAGCACAGTTCAAAACAGTTTAATAAACACAAAACATTCAGTGATGGTTATCTGAAACCTAATCTCTTTGCCAGAAGCAGATCAAGGGCTCAAATGTCAACTTGAGAACGTCTTCCTTTAAAGATATAATCTCAATACAGACTCTTTGTGCCAAGCTCAATCCCAAAGCATTTCAGTTGTCATTAAAATACCACCCACCGTATCAACACATGAATCATAAATCATGTCACTTTAGAACATCATAACATAGCCTACAACGTTGCTGCTCTTGGTTTCCCTTTTTAAAAATGAATTAAGGTTTAAATCTCTGCTGAAAACTTTCCATTCCAGTTCCATTGTTCCATTTTGGATTCTGTCAAAACTAAAACATGGTAAGGCAAAAGAAAATATGATTTGCACTTACCAGTTGTGTAGTTTCTTTTGAAATCCTGTTCATTGATGTCAGTTGTTACTGAAAAACTCAGCAGCAGCTCCACTCTGGATATGTGAAGAAGGTACGGGAGACATTGATGACTTACACAGAAGCAGTTAATGAAATCTGGATCGAGGAGATTTAGGATTTAGCACTACATTCCAACCACAATGTATTGGGCCATCCCAACTCTGAGGCACTCTGCATTTTAAAGAGGCATTTGTTTACACATGTATTTGTATTTGTTTCAAGATGAAATGTTGTAGTTCCATGCAGCTGCCACTAGGTGTCACTAAAAGCCATATATTGCAGAATATACTAACCAGTAAATGTAGACAGGTACAGTGCCTTGCGAAAGTATTCAGCCCCCTTGAACTTTTCGACCTTTTGCCACATTTCAGGCTTCAAACATAAAGATATAAAACTGTAATTTTTTGTGAAGAATCAACAACAAGTGGGACACAATCATAAAGTGGAACGAAATTTATTGGATATTTCAAACTTTTTTAACAGATAAAAAACTGAAAAATTGGGCGTGCTAAATTATTCAGCCCCTTTACTTTCAGTGCAGCAAACTCTCTCCAGAAGTTCAGTGAGGATCTCTGAATGATCCAATGTTGACCTAAATGACTAATGATGAAAAATAGAATCCACCTGTGTGTAATCAAGTCTCCGTATAAATGCACCTGCTCGGTGATAGTCTCAGAGGTCCGTTTAAAGAGCAGAGAGCATCATGAAGAACAAGGAACACACCAGGCAGGTCCCAGATACTGTTGTGGAGAAGTTTAAAGCCGGATTTGGATACAAAAAGATTTCCCAAGCTTTAAACATCCCAAGGAGCACTGTGCAAGCAATAATATTGAAATGGAAGGAGTATCAGACCACTGCAAATCTACGAAGACCCGGCCGTCCCTCTAAACTTTCAGCTCATACAAGGAGAAGACTGATCAGAGATGCAGCCAAGAGGCCCATGATCACTCTGGATGAACTGCAGAGATCTACAGCTGAGGTGGGAGACTCTGTCCGTAGGACATCAATCAGTCGTATACTGCACAAATCTGGCCTTTATGGAAGAGTGGCAAGAAGATTTCTTAAAGATATCCATAAAAAGTGTCGTTTAAAGTTTGCCACAAGCCACCTGGGAGACACACCAAACATGTGGAAGAAGGTGCTTCGAACTTTTTGGCAACAATGCAAAACACACCATCCCCACTGTCAAACATGGTGGTGGCAGCATCATGGTTTGGGCCTGCTTTTCTTCAGCAGGGACAGGGAAGATGGTTCAAATTGATGGGAAGATGGATGGAGCCAAATACAGGACCATTCTGGAAGAAAACCTGATGGAGTCTGCAAAAGACCTGAGACTGGGACGGAGATTTGTCTTCCAACAAGACAATGATCCAAAACATAAAGCAAAATCTACAATGGAATGGTTCACAAATAAACATATCCAGGTGTTAGAATGGCCAAGTCAAAGTCCAGACCTGAATCCAATCGAGAATCTGTGGAAAGAACTGAAAACTGCTGTTCACAAACGCTCTCCATCCAACCTCACTGAGCTCGAGCTGTTTTGCAAGGAGGAATGGGCAAACATTTCAGTCTCTCGATGTGCAATACTGATAGAGACATACCCCAAGCGACTTACAGCTGTAATCGCAGCAAAAGGTGGCGCTACAAAGTATTAACTTAAGGGGGCTGAATAATTTTGCGCGCCCAAGTTTGAAATATCCAATACATTTCGTTCCACTTCATGATTGTGTCCCACTTGTTGTTGATTCTTCACAAAAAATTACAGTTTTATATCTTCATGTTTGAAGCCTGAAATGTGGCAAAAGGTCAAAGTTTAAGGGGGCCGAATACTTTCGCAAGGCACTGTATGTCCACAGGTGAGCAGACTGTAGAACTCAAAGACAGTTGAGAAGTGGAAGGTGTTGTTTTTTTTTTTAATCATAGTAGTTTGTTTGATACACAGCTATTTGTACGTCCAATTTTGCAAAACCCTTAAAATATAACAATTTTCACCAGTGTGAAAAGTTTCGTGAGTTTTTGAGTATGTACAGGTCCCCATAAAGGTGATTCATTGCACGTAAAATATAAAGCATAATAATTCAGCCCTAGCCTGTGACCTCTGATAACCTGATGTTACCTAAGGATTGTCTTTGTTCCACAACTAGGTTTTCACCACAATAATTATAAGGTGCATGTTTCATTTGAAGCCGTCTCATATTTCACCAAAGCATGCCAGTACAACAACTCATAAAAGTTGCATTGCAGGAAATTCAAGCAATGCTTGTGCCCCATATGGTATGGTATGGTAGGGTATGGTATGGTAGGGTATGGTGTGGTATTGTATAATTTTGTTTAGTTTTGTATCGTGTCATATTGTTTGTTATCGTACATGGAATATATGATGAAACGGTTGAGCCTATCATTCAGTTTTGGAGCAATAGGTATGATTATGATTAGAATTATTTAAAACCGCCCAAGATGATTGTGATTGGTTTAAAGAAATGCCAATAAACCAGAGCACGTTTGTCTCCCATCCCAGAATGCTATGTGGACTAGCCAGACTCTCCTCCAGCGTTCTTTGGAGGAGGGTGTGGCAAAGCGTAGCTACCCTTCAGTTCTATTTCAAGAATGGTTTGAAGAATTAGGTTGGAAACATTTACTAACATAGTTAGTTAGTTAGTTAGTTAGTTATGTTTTATTTCTGTGTCATGACAACCATTTTGGCCCATCTCACATGGGATTACAAGACACCACAAACTTACTTATTTAACAAACATCTTCCTGTCACATATACAAATCATTCGGAGGAATACATGAATACAAATATATACATATACACACACATATACACATACATATATGTATATACATACACATACACACACACACACCACACAAACAACACATTCTCATCTACAATTCATCTCGATAAGGAGCTTTTCTCCTCTTCTCCCAAGCTTTATCTAGGTAATTGGCTAATTTATGTTTCATATGTGAACAGCCATCTCAGTCTTTTAGCATCATCCATATTTACCAAGTCAATCTCTGCTTTTATCCTACCAAACAAAAAATCACGCTGTTCACAATAAAAAGGACAATAGAAAACAAAATGGCACTCATTTTCTATATCATTCAAACAACACATGGGACAGATCCGTTTTTCCTCTTCTAAATTAACATATCGTCCTGCTGATCTCACTTGAGCACACAGAGATCTTTGCCTTTTTGACAAATGATATACAACATAATTCTCAGTGCCATATTCTGGTTTTATCATTACAAAAATACACAATTTTGGCTTAGCCCATATATCGTCAGCCCACTGCTTTTTGTCTTTAACAAACACAGATTATTTAAACAAACCAATATTCAGCTTTTCATCATTGAATTTCATTATATGAAGAAAAGATATTTTCAAAAAGTGCTTGTTTGCATGTGTGAAGTAGGGTTAACCCTCCTGTTGTCCTCGGGTCTAATTTGACCCTATTCAAGAAGTTTCTATATCAGAAATTTGGGTTTTCTTTCAACCAAATTAAAAGTATATTAAAAGTAAAAGAAATGATCACTTCACTACTTTCATTGAATTTGGGTGTTTTTAATTGTATAGCATCTGAACAAAAAAACCCCCACATGGTCAAAGAGTGTTGAAAAAAACCACAGTGACACACACACACAGATGGATGGATACACCCAGAATCTTGTCGTCTGCAGTCACAGAAAAACGAACAGAAGGACAAAAGAACTTGCTCCTCTGAGGAATGCAACAAACGCAACAAACGATTCACCACTTAGGATTTTGTTTTGAACCTGACCACATGATGCTCTCCGCATTCTTTAAGCTGTCTTTTTGTTTAGAAAGCAGAAGCAGCTTCATGTGACGGGGACATCCTTTTATAGTGTTACATTATGGACTCCCTTTCCCCAAAAGAATAATATTTAAGATCCATATTGTGTGTGAAACAAGATAATAATGTATGCATGTTATATGGTACTGTGTAGGCTCTGTGTTGTGCACAGATTAAGCTCAATCGATTGTTTTCCTTCATTCTCCTTTCTTTCTTTTTACAGATCTCCACCTCTGTACAATCTGAATTACAGCTGATACTGTGTTATTCAGGTCAGTGTGTCACGTTACGTGAAAAAAACCCTCATTAACAGTGACAAAAACTTATTGAGCCGATATTAATAGTCATTGTGTGTTTTTAATTTTAAACAAGAAGAGAATGTGAGTCATGTATCATACTATATACAGTATTTATATATATATATATATATACATATACCAACTAAATGTTCCAGTCTCAAGAATGAAGTCCAATTACACTAATGTGATGATTATGTTTAATTACAATAATTACAATGAATTGCTAACAGATGAGTATGATTATTCTGGTTTCACTCCCAAGTTTAGGTCTTCTGTCTCTAAGTGATGCCTAAGATCCAGGAACTTCGGTTGATCAACCTGTGTATTATGTTACAAGACAAACAGTTTTCTTGCACTATGTTCTTTAAATGTTGGATTTATTACGACAATGTTTTATTCTGCTTTTACAATCAGGCCTCAGTAAGGGTTGTTTAGGTGCTCCAATAACAATGATGAAACATGAGAGGAAAAAAACTTTGTTAAGTTATTTCTTGACTTAGGATACTTTTGGCCTCTTGGGTTTCAATTTCAAAGCTCATTTTAATAAATAATTTTAAAGCAATCTTTAAAGCAAGTTGAGGGGAAAAGGTACAGCTAAACTTATTTACATTTCAGTTATCATACGTATTCAGTGCGGATGCAGGAAGTAGTGTATGGTGACTTTTTGGAGGGTGTGGAGGTCAGGGTGGGCGCATCACATACACACGCACACACTTACTCATGCACCCACGCACACAAACACACGCACACACACGCACACACACGCACGCACACGCACGCACACGCACGCACACGCACGCACACACACACACACACACACACACACACACACACACACACACACACACACACACACACACACAAAATGCACAAATGAAGATACATTTAGAGAACAGGGCAGACTCTGCAGGTCTGAACTCTTGGAATGCTTCCTTGTTCTTTGATAAGATCATATGATTATATCTGTTTACTGTCAACACGTGAGGATGTAATAGCTGAGTAGATCTGTTTTTTTTTTTAAATAGTAAAAGGAAGTGATGATGTAGAACGGTACAGAATGTTCAAAAGAAACAACCTAAAAATGACCAGTTGAGACTTGAATCAAGGTTATTAGAGTTTATTCGTACACCCGTTGTAATGTATTGGTGTGGCGCTAAGAGCGCTATTCAGAAATGTGGCTTTACTCGTAATGTCTATTCCACCGAACCTCTCTGGGTGGGTTTTGTTGTTAACGGTTTGAGTTGTAAAAGCAGAATAAAGCAAAGCAGCGTGAAGTTCACAACCTCTCAGTTACTGAGTCACGGTATATTACACGGTGTCAGAATTCTGTCAAGCACAGACTTTTAAACAAGTGTAGTTATGGCTACTCCGCAGTTTGAACACCCGAGGATTGAGTGGGATGCCGCTGACTTATAGGAAGTGTTTGACAGATTTAGTTTTGAAGAACATTTGGATTGTGCAACAAGGCAGGGTTGCTTGGTTCTTTCAAGGAATGATTGTAAAGATTTACAAAGAATATGTTAACGCCATTTACAGACTGATTGGTGGGATTGCTATTGACGCTGGTCAGTGCTGTGGAGGTCTGACTAATGGTGCCATAACATTGGCACTGTAAACACAGATGTTTACAGAGTTTTGCAAGTTCAATATCTATCTATCTATCTATCTATCTATCTATCTATCTATCTATCTATCTATCTATCTATCTATCTATCTATCTATCTATCTATATATATATCTATCTATCTATCTATCTATCTATCTATCTATCTATCTATCGATCTATCTATCCATCCTCTACTAGGCTTGCGCACATCCTGTTGTACTGGAATTCCCCTGCTTTCCCTGAACTCAGCTGCGAGAACAATGTCATAATACAACTTCAGACAAAAGTAAATGTTGGGTTGATGGGAAGAATTTGTTTTATTCAAGTCAGTCCACGTAGAGTGACTCTAGATTAGTTAGAAAAGTTATTTAATTGCATTAACCTGAGTCAGATAAAGCTATTTTGAGTGGTTTTAGAGAAGGTACTGATGCAGCTTGGAGTGGTGCAAGTCTGGGACAAAAGCACTACTATAAAGCTTCAAACCGGGGAGATGACCTGGGGAGCATGCGAAAGCGTGACCCAAAGCGTGACGGTGGGGAGACAAATGTCAGTAAATGTTGAGAGGTGTGAGCCGCAAGGTCTGTGGTACATTGCCGTTGCACATATCCCATTAACATTGATTGAGTAAAAGGGTCAAAACTGGTCTACTTTGACTATAGCGCCCCCTAATGGCCGATCTTCGCCAAATTTGGTACAGAGCCACAGAGCACCATGCCGAAAGAGCATCACAAGTTTCATGTCGATAGCGATTACTACGGCAGAGAAATTGCAATCGCAAATGTCCTATTTGCATGCATTGAGTTATTGGCTGAAACACATAAACGTTGATTATAGCGCCCCCTAATGGCCGATCTTTGTCAAATTTGGTACAGAGCATTGGAGTGGGATGGTAAACAATAATCTTAAGGTTTTTGCTGATAACATGAAATTTGGCCGAAATATGATAGTTTGTTTGGTCAAATGCAAATTCTTCAACTTTTGAAAATTCTTTTGATATCTTTTGGTCAAGTGTATCTGGAGATGCTAGGTACAAGGTTCCGTGCAGATCGGTTGCACGGCCTAGGAGGAGTTTGAAAAAGTTGGTTTTGCACATTATATTATATATTGCGAAAAAACTTTTTAACGGAAATGGGCGCGGGCTATATCACGTGATTCAGCTTCATTCAAGGAACACGTGGATGTAAGGTTTTCTAATGTGCGATGAGTAATGTAGGAGTTATAGACAAAAACACGTTTGATGTCATTATAGCGCCACCTAGTGGTCCACATGTGTATTTTGTGGCAGGTGAGGTCCATGACACATTATAAACCTACCCTGTAAATTTAAAGTCATTCACTTTAGTACAAGTGGTGAATCCAAACGTGGGTCCCATAGGCCACAACCACTTTTACCAATCAGTACCCCACTGTAGGCATGGTCTCAGGAATGGCCCTAGATGGTACCCTCCAAATTTTGTCCAAAGAATCTAAAGTTTTGTGTTGATAGCATTTATTTTGGTCAATATATGGCAAAGTTGGTGTATTCATAGTTAGTTATACAAAAAAATTAAATTGTGATTTTTCACGCATAAAATTATAGGCGAAAATGGGCGTGGCCTATATGAAGATTCAGTTTGATCCAGGGAAGACGAAGATATATGGATTTTGAATGTGCGATGTACGGTTTGGGAGTTATAGGGCCAAATATGTTTTTTTCTGCTATAGCGCCACCTATTGGCGGAAGTGTGTCCATTTTTGTCTCCGCTGAGGGTGCAGAGTTGTGGACCAGTCCTGAAAATGGCACCCCCCCACCATGTACGGTTTAGGCTGTAGCAAGAGTTTTATCAACGGAAGTAAACAATAGGGTTCCACAGCCCTGCTGTAGGAACCGTGTAGCTTCGCTACCGCGGTTCCTACAGCCTCGGGCTTGGACCCCTAATAAATACTGGAAACAGCTGTCAACGTGTTTAAACACTCTGAGCAATAAAATGCAACACATCTTCTTTGTGGCATCCATATTGTTTCAACATTACGAGTTAAATCTCATGAAATCACCGAAGTCGGAAGAACAACTTTCCAACTCAGGAAATGGGACCATTCGAGGAGCACGTGAATGCACCGTATGTACACGACGCTGAAGTTGGCATCCGATTCGCAGCTTCCGATTCGGCAGTTAAGGGGAAATTTAAGGGGAACTTAAAACTGTCCGATTCAGCAGGGAAACACGTTTTTTGAACCTCTTACTGTATTTAATGAGTGTTAGTCATTAAGGTAAATTATGAATTATGTCTAAAACACACTTTTAGATTTGTGAAAGCTTTATTGTCTTTATAAAAAACAATAAAGGGGGATTTCACCGTTTTTGTCACATGTAGACCACATTAGACCAGGTCCAGATCTAAAACCACAATAGCTAGGCTTGTCAAATCTGGACTACATTATCCCAGAGAGTCTAAGGAGTCTTAAGAACACAGTTTGAGATTTGTGAAAGCTTTATTCTATTTGTGAAAATGCAATAAAGGGAGATTTTACTGTTTTTTTCACACGTTGACCACATTGGACCAGGTCCAGATCCAAAACCACAATAGCTGGGCTTGTCAAATCTGGACTACATTATCCCAGAGAGTCTAAGGAGTCTTAAAAACACAGTTTGAGATTTGTGAAAGCTTTATTCTATTTGTGAAAATGTAATAAAGGGAGATTTTACTGCTTTTTTCACACGTAGACCACATTGGACCAGGTCCAGATCTAAAACCACAATACTTAGACCTGTCAAATCTGGACTACATTATCCCAGAGAGTCTAAGGAGTCTTAAAAACATAGTTTGAGATTCGTGAAAGCTTTATTCTATTTGTGAAAATGCAATAAAGTAGGGCTGAAACGATTCCTCGAATAATTCGATTACAAAAAATCCTCGATGCAAAATGACTTGCCTGGAAGCTCGTTTAATCAGTGTTACTAACGTTGTATCGTTGACGGACGGTGTTTCCGCTACTGTCGCACACCAGACGGCTCAGTCTGCTGCTGGCGACACATGCCAGAGCGTAACTAGTGATTGGCTGAGAGAAGAGACAGGCTGGAGGAGACCACAGGAAGGGTCCAAAGGTTGGAATCAGTTCAGACGGAATTACAACTCAAACTCTGGACAGTGGGTCTACTGCAACATCAAACTAGCTTAGCACAATAATAGCACGATGTCAGTGCTTTAGCATCTCAACAGAGAACATGGAGTCTAACTTAATCATCCATTCCATGAAGAGGACCGACAAAAGTCAATCACTGAGTCGTATGGACGATGAAACTACATCAAACACAACAACTACCAAAATCAAAGACAAGAAAATACGTAGTGGTGACCACGATCTGACGCGCTGACTATCCTTCAGAACAACAGCTGATTGTTGCGTCTCTCTCTCTCTCTCTCTCTCTCTCTCTCTCTCTCTCTCTGTCTCTCTCTTTAAACAGCTGATCAACGATCTAATAGCATAAGTGTAACAGAGCTGTGTGACATTATAATCAAATATATTAATGAAAATAGGTTAAGTATAACTAATATTTACATATAGGTCTAGTTTTGGTTGTTTAAAAACGTAAAAAAAAAAAAAATTTAAAAATTAAAATTGAAAAAAATATCCGATTGATTGATCGATTAAGTGCTAGATCAATCGATTACAAAAAGAATCGATAGCTGCAGCCCTACAATAAAGGGATATTTTACTGTTTTTTTCACACGTAGACCACATTGGACCAGGTCCAGATCTAAAACCACTACACCTAAACTTGTCAAAACTGGACAAGAATTAACCCAGAGAGGCTAAAGAGTCTTAAAAACAGATTTCAGATTAGTAATGCTTTTATTTTATTGCCACAGCATGGCCTTTGCTAATTGACATTTAACGTAGAAGTCCTTGTCTCTCTATGCCATTTCTTATACCCATGAGCAGGTCTTCCTTCTCACTTCAAAAGAAAAGTAGAAAAAGTTATTTTTACCCTTTGGAAATCAATCAAAATATCTTCATAGATTTGCCAATGGCTTAATTTACTCTTCAAATACTTCTCCTTCAACGTAAGTGTTGTTCTCTCACCTTTCCTCCATCTGGCCCTGTTCAACCTCTCTTACTGCTTCTGACAATGTCAACCTCCTCACCTTAGCCAAAGCTTGCACTGTGGCCTGTGTTAGAGGCAACATCATGAGACATTTGTGTGCTTGGTTTTCATTTCATCTATAAATGAAGACATTTTTATGAAAAGCTTTTTTTTTGTTCTTATTCACAGTTATGAAATCTATGAAGATATTTTGATTGATTTCCAAAGGGTAAAAATAACTTTTTCTACTTATCTTTTGAAGTGAGAAGGAAGACCTGCTCATGGGTATAAGAAATGACATGGAGAGACGAGGACTTCTACGTTAAATGTCAATTAGCAAAGGCCATGCTGTGGCAATAAAATAAAAGCATTACTAATCTGAAATCTGTTTTTAAGACTCTTTAGCCTCTCTGGGTTAATTCTTGTCCAGTTTTGACAAGTTTAGGTGTAGTGGTTTTGGATCTGGACCTGGTCTAATGTGGTCTATGTGTGAAAAAAGCAGTAAAATCTCCCTTTATTGCATTTTCACAAATAGTATAAAGCTTTCACAAATCTCAAACTGTGTTTTTAAGACTTCTTAGACTCTCTGGGATAATGTAGTCCAGATTTGACAGGTCTAAGTATTGTGGTTTTGGATCTGGACCTGGTCCAATGTGATCTACGTGTGAAAAAAACAGTAAAATCTCCCTTTATTACATTTTCACAAATAGTATAAAGCTTTCACAAATCTCAAACTGTGTTTTTAAGACTCCTTAGACTCTCTGGGATAATGTAGTCCAGATTTGACAAGCCCAGCTATTGTGGTTTTGGATCTGGACCTGGTCTAATGTGGTCTACATGTGAAAAAAACGGTGAAATCCCCCTTTATTGTTTTCTCATAAAGACAATAAAGCTTTCACAAATCTAAAAGTGTGTTTTAGACATAATTCATAATTTACCTTAATGACTAACACTCATTAAATACAGTAAGAGCTTCAAAAAACGTGTTTCCCTGCTGAATCGGACAGTTTTAAGTTCCCCTTAAATTTCCCCTTAACTGCCGAATCGGAAGCTGCGAATCGGATGCCAACTTCAGCGTCGTCGTATGTACCGTATATAGAAGGCAAACGGGAAGAGCTGAAACCATGCAGCATTGGGCTGACGGTACTTTATTTATTTATTTATTTATAAAACGTTAGTGACTTGTAGAACACCTAAACTTCCCTGAGGCTATACACAGACATACAGTAGTAGTATAATATAATCTATTTTCAGTAAATATGTTGGGTATTTTAACCAGACCTGCATGTTTTTGTATAATCAATGTTATTTCTGAACTCTCTTATCTGATTAAAAAATTTAATTTACTGCAATGGACGTCAGTAAAAGACATTTTAGTAATTTAATGATGAATATAAGGGGTTATGTTATTAATATAAGAGGTTCTCATGTACATTGTGTTTTTGCCAAACAAATGTCGATGACGGTATGACAATAGATACAGTTTAGAATAATTGTTTTGATGATTTTAATGTGTGAATAATTTGTTCAATTATTCCTATAGCTTGTTATAGGCTGCATGAACGTGCACTTGGCACTGAAACAGTAGAGCTTTTCCTATTTAAATCTGCACACATTTAAAAAATAATGGATAACTTCTTTCATGTTAAAGACAATGGAGTTCTCACACTAAAACAAGTCCAGCTAATTCCAGAGAAACAACTCACATTTGAGTAAAAAGAAGGTAGTAGATGCGTCAGTTCTCACAATAGATTGATGATTAGTGTTAAGCACGTTATAACTAAAGACACACCCTGTAGGTTGGGAAGATCCCAGTAACAATAACATGCTATTCAATCAGTCATAATGTCAGTAAAGCCTAAGATTACAGGAAAGCTTTCGCAGCACAAACCTGCAGGAATGTGGAAGGTATGTGTCTTTATTTGCAGAAACCTGCCTGGGCACTTCCTAAAAATAATTTCGTGATTGCTTTCAGGAAATGCAATTGTATAGTTGCAGGCTAATCTAAGTCACAGGAATTGGCATACTAATTAATTTCGGTATTAATATTGGTTTGAATCATACTTACACAATAGGGGTTACTCCATATCAATTGGTAGTTGAAATAGTAGGTAGAGAAATGAAATATGTTGTTCCTCAGGATCCATTCTCGGACCTCATATGTTTACTATCTTTATGCTCCCCCTTGCCTGGGTTTTGAGAATAATGACATCCCCTACCATATGTATGCAGAACCAACAGACAGCAGACAAAATCACAAAGCCTTCTCTCCATCTCCTCCCTCTATAAAGACTTGTGTACAATAAACCCCAAAAACTGGAAGTGCAATAACATTATGTATATAGTGCCACCTCATCGTCTTTATTTATCTTGATTGTTATATTTTACTATTTAAATTTCTATTTTGTTGTTATTTTCTATTTTACTATTTCAATCTCATATTTCTGTTTGTCTGTGATTTCAACTGTCATATTGAGAGCTGTTGAACTGTTTAGTTATTGAAAACAATGACAATAAAGATGTATTCTATTCTATTCAGATGCTCACAACTCCGCATATCAGTATCAACTAGAGATGCACCGATTGACCGGCCGGTGACCGGAATTGGCCGATTTTCACGTAATCGGCCATGACCGGCGACCGGCCGGTCACTCTGACATATGCCGATTTTATGCAGGTCAAATTCATTCAGGCGCCGCATGATTAACGCAAGATCAGCGCACCGCCGCTCAATCAGCTGTTTATGAAATGTTATAAAGTCGGAATTATACACGGCCGTCTGCTCTACTGTTCTCAGGCGCGCTCTCTCTCCCCTCTGAGGCTGAATAACTGGAACATGAAAACCGCGGGTCCCGTGAAATATGACTACAGTTTATTGGAAAATAGCGTTGGGCACACTGACTTTGATGAATTTCCTGTTTATCAGACCCCAGATGAGACAATAAACTACGTTAGAACGCTGCGGTGACGTCCCTCTGCCTCTGACGTCCGGCTGCAAGACACGCAGTATTAAAAAAAAAATACAGACATGCTGTATTAACGTTACTGTTTAAAACGCTTTACAGGTTAGTGGGGGTGCATACCGCTTAAAATCAACATGAAAAACGTAGTAATCTTCCCCCAGCGTTTAGTTTGTTGCTAACTGTGTGTAAAATGAGTGGTGACGTTTATGTTTTCAGGTAACGTTACTGTTGACGTTCAAACAGGCCTGCGTGTGTTTTGAGAAATATCTTTATACTGCATTAAGGCTATATTTATTATATTAAGTTGGATATTGGATGTGAAAAGAAGGAAATGGTTCTAACATTGTACTTTAGATGTGTGTGAATTTCCCACACCAGGAGTCATTTATATAGTTCTATTTTATAGCGATCGATTATCTATTCAAAAAATGTTCTATGTAAAATGTTCTTTTAAAGAAAAGATAGAAAATGAATATTTGTGTGTGCTGTAAAGTGGTTAGAAAAAATGAAATCGGAATCGGCTAAAATCGGTATCGGCTGGCCTAACTCAAAGAAAATCGGAAATCGGAATCGGCCTAGAAAGTTGTAATTGGTGCATCTCTAGTATCACCACATCATTACAGTCCCTTACACAGGCTAAAGAAGTATATTGAACATATCAATGAGTGGATGTGCCAAAGGTTTTTACAACCTAACCCAGATAAAATGGAAATAGTTGTATTTGGTCTCAAACAGGAAAGACTACAAGTCAGATCCTACCTTGAATCCATGGCACTAAAACCATAAACATGTGGCAATGGACTCAGACTTGAATTTCAACAAGCACTTAAAGACACAAACCAAGTCAGTCTACTACCACCTTAAAGTTAATTACGTGGATTAAAGGGTTTCTGTCCTGGCAAGACAGAAAAACTAGCAGGCTAGACTACTGCTCATTTTAGGTCGTTTTCACACATGAAAGTCCGAACCAAGGTCCGGACCAAGGTTCATGTTTTTGTTACATTGTAACATTTGATCCGGTAAGTTTTGGTTCCACACTGCAGTTATGCGAGCGCACTAAAGATCTATACGTGACAAAACTACGTCCTGTCGTCATCACATATACTGTACGTGAGCTGTGTCTCCAGATACTTATAATTGATTAGTTTGTAGACGGGTTTCCCCATCCTCTCTTCTCCTCTCTCTGTGTCTGAGTTTTTTCAACTGACTGCTGCTCTCCCAACATCACAACATTTTGTTGTGATGTTGAGAAGCAAAGACACGGGAACTTTATTCCTGGAGAATTCATTCAGAGACAAACGGAAACCTACACTGTACATTTACCACCACTTAACAAGTAAACTGCTGATGTATTCTCAGCTCTGATAGCCGACAGCTGTCTGCTCTGAGCGCTGACACCGTCACTCTCTCTCTCATGTAGCCTACACACTAAGCACCGAGCTATTCCTTAAAGGAGCTTCCCCGGTCTTGTAACACGAGGAGAGCCTGCCAGAGCTTCTTGTATTTGGTCCGAAAGTCCGAACCATCCAAAAAATGCTTTCACACTATAAACAAACTGGACCATTGTTCAGTTTGGTCCGGACCGAGACCACCTCTTTTTATTGGACCAAAATTTGGTCTTTGATCCGGACCGTGGTCCGGGGGAGGTTTCACACCTGTAATTTTGGTTCGGATCAAACTGAAAAGTCCAAAAGTCCGGACCAAATGAGGTCTGTGTTCCCTTTGTCTTGTGTCAGATCGTTTTGTGTCCTTGCCCGGTTAGTTTGTGTGTGTTTGTGTCTCTCTGTGCCCCCTGGATTTCCTTTGTTCACAAGTTCCTGGTTTTTTTGTACTTCTCTGGTTTTTTGAATTCCCTTTTGAATTCTTTTTGGAATTGTTTTTTTGCCTGCTTCCCCCAGGACTCCCTTGGTTCTTTTTGTGTTTTGTTTTGTGTTGTGTAAATCCTCGAGCTCAAACCTTCTCCTGCCTGCCTGCCTCTCCCTGCATTTGGGTCCTTTAATTTCCTACCTCATAACAAATAGCTTGTAAATAGTTTATAAAGGGAAAATTATTTCATTTACAAATAGTTTTTGCAATAATTATATAGTGTCAAACTTCTACTTATAAACATCATTTTTGAGAGCCTTATTTACTATGAACAAACATTTATGAGTGTGTATACAAATGCCTTATGAGAATTAACATAGGAGCAATGCTTTACAAATGATGAACAAAGCATTTAGTAATAGTCTGCAACTGGTTAATAATGGGGAAATGATTTCATTTATTTCATTATCTATTAAGTATAAATCATATACTTACAAAAGTATTTTTTCTAGATAGGCTTATTTACTATGAACAAACCATTTATAACTCTGTGAATAAATGCTTTACTGATGATGAATTATGTATGAACAATAGATTAATTATGATGAACAAACCATTAACTAATAGGTAACTAATGCTTAATAAATGATGAATTATGTGTAGTTATTATAAAGTGCTACCGATAAATTGAATAGTTGACAACTAATCGGATAAACGATTAATCTTTGCAGCTCTATTTCCATCATCAACCAAGGCCAAAATAACCACTATTGCTGCTTTGTACCTGTTGTGGAAGTCCCAGATAGGAAACAAAAAGCCATCAAGTCTGGGTTCAGAACATCGACCAGGACGCAGCTCGGTGAATTTCACCGCCCACTGACGGCCACAATCTTTTTTTCCTCCCATTTCTGATTCAACAACCTTATGGACGTCAGGGAACTCTCAACGCTGATAGGCTTTCGCGACATAGCTAGGGCTGCAACTAACGATTCTTTTCATTGTCGATTAATCTGTTGATTCTTTTCTCAATAAATAGATCATCTGTTTTGTCCATAAAATGTCCAAAGCCTAAAATGAAGTCCTCAAATGTCTTGTTTTGTCCACAACTCAGTCACAAACTGATTAATGCAAGTAAGCGTCACACAACTTTCACTTGTTGGCATCATTGACATCACCCAGCACAAATCACGTCTTTGCATTGACTTTGTATGTAAACATTTTGCGCAGATTTGTGTTTGGTGTGTGAACACACCATATGAAATCTTGGTCACAATTTGTGTCAGACCGTATGAGGCATGTCATCAAATCATGTCATCCATCTCTGCCGCCCCGCACGTTCTGAAACCAATAAAAACACTAAAGAAACTTTGGCGATAGAGCTAACACATCCATTTAAAAAAACTCAAGAGGAGAAGAAGGAAAGCGTAAAGTCAGTCTCTGAAAGATGGTGCATTCTAAGCGGCAAAATATAATGGCACATTTAAATAAATGAATCCACTGCTGGAGTGCAAAATAAACAAAATAAGTATGAATAAGCTATACAAGGGTGGCTGCACCTTCATTATTTTAAGGTGCAGCCACCCTTATAAATGACTCATACAAATCATGTACCCTGTTGTTTGGAGCCCAATGTCATATTACCTGCTTGGCATGAATAGATATAAAAGATGATGTGTGTTCAGGCGATGCCATTTATCATCAAACAGAAATAGGTGAAATTACAGCTTCAATCGCTGCAGTCTAGATAAATCTTCGGCAGACCTGTAAGTATTTAAATGATGAATATTCATCCAATTTCATTTAATGCAAGTTGTGTTTCCTGTCATTCTTTAATAACTATGCATTTACCTTTAATAATAGTCATCATAATAATCATTACCAATGATTGTATGTGATTGTTGGTGTTACACTTATCGGCTCCTCGTTTAATTTTTTTTCAGGGGGAAAGAGAGAAGATTTAAAAAGTGTTCTTAATTTTAATGCTTTAATTATTTAGTTGTATGTGTCTATAGCGTATGTTGGTATTAGACAGATGTTGCTGTTGTTTTTAACTTAAAAGTTTAATTAAAGAAGAACAAAAGCTTGTTTTCTTCCAGAAACAATGTAGACGCTTACAATAACACAATGACAGTACTTGTTTGTAGTACAACATTTATACATGGTAGTTTGCATTTACAGTTAACAAGGTATTATTGTCTCAAAGGTGCAATAGTTAATGTAAAGAAATTGAATAAATTAATTTTAACATATGCAATAAGTGACTTACTTAATTTTAATAGTTCAACAATTTACCATATTGCCTAAGTATCAGTATGTAGTAGTTTAAATACAGATTTGTGTTGATAAATTCAGCTATTAGGTTGTCATTACTTAACTGAATCTTACTAAATTAAATCATATTTTTTCACGAGTAAAGCACCTTCCCAGAATGATGATGAAGATCTGTGTCCTCCTTCTACTGTGTGTTGGTAAGTTCAAAATTATTCATTAAAAATAGGGCTGTCAAAGGATACATTTTTTTAATCGCTGAATTTCTATAGTTAATCGCGATTAATCGCATATTTTATCACATGATTAAAATGCTATTATTTTGCATTTCAGAACAGTTTTTAAGTACACTGTAAAAACAAGAACTTGAAATTGCTCATCTTACTTTGATTTTCAATAAAACAGAACAAAAAATACATAATGGCATTGTAAACTTTGTTAAAGTAGTTACTTCAACTCACTGTTTTAAGTTTATTGTGATAAGTTGGTCTCAATTCAAAATGTATGGTGGCGCCACTTTCAAATTGTAGTTAGACTCAAATTGAGGCCAGGTCAATAGGCTCGTTCGAGATGAACTGCGCCTCGCCTGTAAAGTGGACGAGAGCAGGTGGGAGCAGCTGTTGAATCGGACAGTTTCCAGCCGATACCAGCAGCCTTCAGGCTGAACAGGAAGTGACAGAAACACTATGGTCCGATTCCGATTTAATACAATGTTATCAGACTCGTATATCAGCTCCTACACAGTCTCCAGTTGTTTTAATTATGACAGAGTAACTGTTAAAATGCTCTACATGCGATCTGTTGCTGATTTTAATTAAGAACACACTGTAGATGATCCGTAATCTTAACAGATCGAGTCTCTCTGACATCTAAACGTCACTATCAGCCACACAACATGTGTTCTGTACAGAATAAGCCTTTAAATCAAACAAATAGCAGTTAAAATCCCTCCAAATCAAAATCAATAAAAAGTTTATATAAAACGTTATTATGTTGAGTCGATTGTGAACCAATCAGCTGTTAGATCAGTTGAAAAAAAAGCGTGTGTGTTGCAACAAAAAAGAGTTGCTTTTCGAGTTTAAAATAAAATAACCTGTCTTCTTTCACGGCAAAGTTAAAGCATGGACACAATCAATTAATTATACAGTGCAGATAAGTGATGTAGCCTATTCGAATTTCAACTAAAATGTAACACGTGTTGTGGCAAACAAGAAAGCACTAGTGCCACTGGCAGATGGAGTACCTGTCAACGGCTTGTGAATTGTGAATTTGGCATTTCACTCTTCTCAAATTGAAATGGAAAGTACTTTTCAAACTTCAAGTCAAACGTTTAGCTCCGCCCACATTTAGCCCAACCCTGATCTGCATACTGCAGTCAGGTGCAATTGGTTCATTGGCTGGTTAGTTCCCATGATGCAAGGCGGTAAATAGAGTTTTGTTAAAATTAGCTGAAAAGTTTGCAGTTTGTTCAAAATACAAATGTAACTTTATGAATTCCGTTTATTAAACGTGTCTGTTTAGAATGTAGTGTTTTGTTGCCTGGTAACTGTCATTGTTGTGCTGGTTTACATTTGTAACCATGAGTTAAGTGACTGTTACGTTTGATAAGAAGAGCTGGAGTCCTTAAGCCATTAAGCTGCAGCGTGTCACTTTACTAGTAGTCCTTTTAGGTCAAGTGATGCAAGACCAGTGGCTTTAGAGGGGCCCCTATTTTGCACGTGGGCATTTTTAGAACTCAAAACATTGTTTTTATACACAAAAGTTAATTGTCTGAAAAAAAGATAATTAGTTGACATGATTTTATTTTGAATTATTTAGTATGTAAAACTTAAGATGTTAAGTTTGTCTATGTATGAAAGATAAATGATTTAAACAAAACATTATTAGTTGGCACAACATATGAAAGTTAATTGTTTGAACAAAATATTATTAGTTGGCAGAACTATTTTCAAAATGTAGGAGTTTGAGTTGGCCTCAAAACTCAAAAATCTAGTCAAGTAAGTTGCCTTGAAATGTTGATTTTTCACAACATTTTCGTTTTTAAAGTGTACACATTAACAATCGAAAGCAATTTTTACCCGTGTATCTTGATTGGGAATCAAATGAATGCAAAGAAAGTTACTTTATGAACTTGATTTTAAGATTTGTAATTATTTATTTACTGTAAACAAAAGAAAAATGTGTGAATCTGTCATTATTGCACAATTCCTCCAAGTACCTAACTAAAAAACTAAAAATCCCTATCCTTACCAGAGTCAATATAGTGTTTAGTAACTCCTAAATAATGTTGATTACTCACTGAGGTCCAGTGATCACCGGTTAATGAGACAGCGTTTGCAGCACTTTGCAGCAGTTCCAGGTGGGCTGCTTTCTCCGTGTCGTACAGGCTGTGTATGCCTGAAACTACTGTGCCCCTCGACAACAATGAGACAGGTCAGACAGCCCAGTCTCATGGCAGTTCGTGAAAAACAACACAGGACTTTCACCCAGGCGAGTGGGGATTACGTCCCACGTGTGGCATTTTGTTTCTTGTAGTCTTCCTAATCACAACCATCCCGTTATTGTGGCGTGTCCCCAGCGGCCGTTGTTCCGGTTTAACGAGAGACCATGTTAACTGCCGACCGTCAGCCAAATGCGTCTCTTGTTGTCGTAGTGATGACAGCTGTTGAAAACGGGAAAAGAATACATAGGTGTCGGCGTGAATGCCTTTTTGTTAAGTTGTCATTCAAATGTTAAAACATAATGACGTTTACGTCACCTCTCTGATTTGTCTTTGGAGTCTTGTCTGAGGAAACTTGTCACTCGCGTTTCGAATGTGGCTTGCTGTTAAGGAGAACAGGAAGACAGCGTTGCTCTTCCTGCTATAATGTCTATAATACGTTTTATTTAATACACGTATTTGTCTTCAGAGCCTGTTTAAGTAAACACGTCACGTAGAAAACTATTTAGCCCTTTTAAATGTAGAAAATAAATTAATAAACAACTTGGATTCAAACTCATACCATTGTGGGAAACTAAATAACACTCAGTCAGCTGGCCAACCCACTGCAGCATCACGTTGCATTATTAGCTGGAGGGCATGCCATCATATGAAGTCAAAGATCACACAGAGTCTCTTAAAATCAGGAGGCAGTCAGAATAAGTTGTGACCACACTGCATGCAAATAACTGACAAGTTGCTCTTACTCAGAAATTGTCTTTATTTTGTTTGATTCCCACAACATGCACATGTCTTGTATGTTTGTCCACGGTAAGCACATTACTGTGCACATTATTTCAATGTGCTTATCACGGACAAACACACGATGTAGGCATTTGAGCCATTTCAATAGAAATATTGCTTCTTTTCATAAATCCAAGGAACTTGTTATTGTAGCTGTTTGAGAGCCTCGTGATCACGTGTTTCCAGTCCAGGATAACCAGTTGTTTTAGACCCGTTGTTTCAGAATCCGTGTGCTGCTTGGTATAATTTGACATATCCTTGTACACGGATAGCGCAGAGGTGTAGCAGAAGGTTAGAGTGCACGATATAGTTACGTTTTTAAGCCTAAATCAAGGTAACCAATTATTTCAGAATACTCAAAGAAACAGTGATTCATCGCCTACTGAGAGAAAAAAAAGTCATGTCCTTAAAATGAATGTGTGTTGATAGTGTAGTGGATAGCAAAGTGGACTTGTACATTGTTATTTTTGCTGAGGAAGGTTTGAATCCAGCGCGACATGGATCATCCTAGTTCCTTTTAAAACACATTTTCCTGCTGTAGAACGTTGTAGTAATGTAGTGCTCAGATATTCAGTTCAGTTCAGTACAGTTTATATTGAGGTGCGACATGCAAAGGCCAGTTTATGAATATGTAGCGAATCTGTCGACGTGGGCTCAGTTGATAGGTTTACACGGCATCTGGACAGGCTCGGAAACCAGTAGGTGGAAAAACCAGAAGGTACATAACATCGGCATATGAGGCGTCCTTTTTAGCAGTCTCCCGTAGGTGGTAGCTCAAGCTTGACGTGCTTTGGTGATATTTTAATTCGGCTTTACACAATGTGCATATGGCTTTTGACTTGTCTACGAGCCGTCTGGGAGTTTTGGAAAATAAAAAGCGCCATTCAGGATTTCATTGCTGCTGTCTTTCTCCATTATGTCTGCAGCCTGCAGCAGCAGGATGTGTTAGGAAGAAGTGGCAGCTTGATGATAAGTAACGGTGCTGCAAAGGGTCAAAATAGTAGCCTGTTAGGCACGACGCAAAGTGAAGTGTAAAATAAATTAAGAAATGCTGGAATGCGATTCATGCGATTATAAAAAATTGATCGCATCACGTCGGCCCTTAATCGCATCGTGATGAACGCGTTAATGCTGACAGCCCTAATTAAAAATAAATGTGCTGTAAAGAGAAGTCTAAAATGTGAGATCAAAATCTGAATGTTATACTGATCAACCATGACATTGTTGAAGACCATCAAACAATGCACTTGTCAAATGAGGTTGAAATGCTGACATAAATGTTCACCTGAGCAAACAATTTCTACTCAAAACAGGCTCTGGCAACGCACAGGCCACCACAACGGCTCCAGCAGTAACCACAACTGCCCCAACGGTGACGACAGCTGCCACAGCATCAGCCACAGCAGATCCAGCAGTGACAACAGCTGTAACCACAGCTGCCCCAGCATCAACCACAGCTGCCCCAGCATCAACTACAGCTGCACCCGCAGTAACAACACCTGCCCCAGCAGTAACCACAGCTGCCCCAGCAGCAACCACAGCAGCCCCAGCAGTAACGACAGCTTCCCCAGCAGTAACCACAGCTGCCCCATCAGTAACCACAGCTGCCCCATCAGTAACTACAACGGCACCAGCAGTAACCACAGCTGCCCCATCAGTAACTACAACGGCACCAGCAGTAACCACAGCTGCCCCATCAGTAACTACAACGGCACGAGCAGTAACCACAGCTGCCCCAGCAGTAACAACAGCTGCCCCTGCTGTAACAACAGCTGCCCCAGCAGTAACAACAGTTGCCCCAGCAGTAACAACAGCTCCCCCAGCAGTAACCACAACTGCCCCTGCAGTAACCACAACTGCCCCTGCAGTAACCACAGCTGCCCCATCCGTAACTACAACGGCACCAGCAGTAACCACAGCTGCCCCATCAGTAACTACAACGGCACCAGCAGTAACCACAGCTGCCTCATCAGTATCTACAACGGCACCAGCAGTAACCACAGCTGCCCCAGCAGTAACAACAGCTGCCCCTGCAGTAACAACATCTGCCCCAGCAGTAACAACAGCTGCCCCATCAGTAACTACAACGGCACCAGCAGTAACCACAGCTGCCCCATCAGTAACTACAACGGCACAAGCAGTAACCACAGCTGCCCCAGCAGTAACAACAGCTGCCCCTGCTGTGACCACAGCTGCCCCAGCAGTAACAACAGTTGCCCCAGCAGTAACAACAGCTGCCCCAGCAGTAACCACAACTGCCCCTGCAGTAACCACAACTGCCCCTGCAGTAACCACAGCTGCCCCATCCGTAACTACAACGGCACCAGCAGTAACCACAGCTGCCCCATCAGTAACTACAACGGCACCAGCAGTAACCACAGCTGCCCCTGCAGTAACAACAGCTGCCCCTGCAGTAACAACATCTGCCCCAGCAGTAACATCAGCTGCCCCATCAGTAACTACAACGGCACCAGCAGTAACCACAGCTGCCCCATCAGTAACTACAATGGCACCAGCAGTAACCACAACTGCCCCATCAGTAACTACAACGGCACCAGCAGTAACCACAGCTGCCCCATCAGTAACTACAACGGCACCAGCAGTAACCACAACTGCCCCTGCAGTAACCACAGCTGCCCCTGCAGTAACAACAACTGCCCCATCAGTAACAACAGCTGCCCCAGCAGTAACAACAACTGCCCCATCAGTAACAACAGCTGCCCCAGCAGTAACAACAACTGCCCCATCAGTAACAACAGCGGCCCCAGCAGTAACCACAGCTGCCCCAGCAGTAACCACAGCTGCCCCTGCAGTAACAACAGCTACCCCAGCAGTTACAACAGCTGCCCCAGCAGTAACCACAACTGCCCCTGCAGTAACCACAACTGCCCCTGCAGTAACCACAGCTGCCCCATCCGTAACTACAACGGCACCAGCAGTAACCACAGCTGCCCCATCAGTAACTACAACGGCACCAGCAGTAACCACAGCTGCCCCATCAGTAACTACAACGGCATCGGCAGTAACCACTGCTGCCCCAGCAGTAACAACAGCTGCCCCTGCAGTAACAACATCTGCCCCAGCAGTAACAACAGCTGCCCCATCAGTAACTACAACGGCACCAGCAGTAACCACAGCTGCCCCATCAGTAACTACAACGGCACCAGCAGTAACCACAACTGCCCCATCCGTAACTACAACGGCACCAGCAGTAACCACAGCTGCCCCATCAGTAACTACAACGGCACCAGCAGTAACCACAGCTGCCCCTGCAGTAACAACAGCTGCCCCAGCATCAACCACAGCTGCCCCAGCAGTAACAACAGTTGCCCCAGCAGTAACTACAGCTGCCCCATCAGTAACAACAACTGCCCCATCAGTAACAACAGCTGCCCCAGCAGTAACAACAACTGCCCCATCAGTAACAACAGCTGCCCCTGCAGTAACAACAGCTGCCCCGGCAGTTACAACAGCTGCCCCAGCATCAACCACAGCTGCCCCAGCAGTAACAACAGCTGCCCCAGCAGTAACCACAGCCGCCCCAGCAGTAACCACACCTGCCCCATCAGTAACAACAGATGCCCCAGCAGTAACCACAACGGCTCCAGCAGTAACCACGAATGCCCCAGCAGTAACCACAGCCGCCCCTGCAATAACTACACCTGCCCCATCAGTAACAACAGATGCCCCAGCAGTAACCACAGCAGCACCAGCAGTAACAACAGCTGCCCCAGCAGTAACCACAACGGCTCCAGCAGTAACCACGAATGCCCCAGCAGTAACCACAGCTGCCCCAGCAGTAACAACAGCTGCCCCAGCAGTAACCACAGCCGCCCCAGCAGTAACCACAGCTGCCCCATCAGTAACAACAGATGCCGCAGCAGTAACCACAGCTGCCCCAGCAGTAACAACAGCTGCCCCAGCATCAACCACAGCTGCCCCAGCAGTAACAACAGCTGCCCCTGCAATAACAACATCTGCCCCAGCAGTAACAACAGCTGCCCCATCAGTAACTACAACGGCACCAGCAGTAACCACAGCTGCCCCATCAGTAACTACAACAGCACCAGCAGTAACCACAACTGCCCCATCAGTAACTACAACGCCACCAGCAGTAACCACAGATGCCCCATCAGTAACTACAACGGCACCAGCAGTAACCACAACTGCCCCTGCAGTAACCACAGCTGCCCCAGCATCAACCACAGCTGCCCCAGCAGTAACAACAACTGCCCCATCAGTAACAACAGCGGCACCTGCAGTAACCACAGCTGCCCCAGCAGTAACAACAGCTGCCCCTGCAGTAACAACAGCTGCCCCAGCAGTTACAACAGCTGCCCCTGCAGTAACCACAACTGCCCCTGCAGTAACCACAGCTGCCCCATCCGTAACTACAACGGCACCAGCAGTAACCACAGCTGCCCCAGCAGTAACAACAACTGCCCCATCAGTAACTACAACGGCACCAGCAGTAACCACAGCTGCCCCATCAGTAACTACAACAGCACCAGCAGTAACCACAACTGCCCCATCAGTAACTACAACGGCACCAGCAGTAACCACAGATGCCCCATCAGTAACTACAACGGCACCAGCAGTAACCACAACTGCCCCTGCAGTAACCACAGCTGCCCCAGCATCAACCACAGCTGCCCCAGCAGTAACAACAGTTGCCCCAGCAGTAACTACAGCTTCCCCAGCAGTAACAACAACTGCCCCATCAGTAACAACAGCTGCCCCAGCAGTAACAACAACTGCCCCATCAGTAACAACAGCGGCCCCTGCAGTAACCACAGCTACCCCAGCAGTAACAACAGCTGCCCCTGCAGTAACAACAGCTGCCCCAGCAGTTACAACAGCTGCCCCTGCAGTAACCACAACTGCCCCTGCAGTAACCACAGCTGCCCCATCCGTAACTACAACGGCACCAGCAGTAACCACAGCTGCCCCATCAGTAACTACAACGGCACCAGCAGTAACCACAGATGCCCCATCAGTAACTACAACAGCACCAGCAGTAACCACAACTGCCCCATCAGTAACTACAACGGCACCAGCAGTAACCACAGATGCCCCATCAGTAACTACAACGGCACCAGCAGTAACCACAACTGCCCCTGCAGTAACCACAGCTGCCCCAGCATCAACCACAGCTGCCCCAGCAGTAACAACAGTTGCCCCAGCAGTAACTACAGCTTCCCCAGCAGTAACAACAACTGCCCCATCAGTAACAACAGCTGCCCCAGCAGTAACAACAACTGCCCCATCAGTAACAACAGCGGCCCCTGCAGTAACCACAGCTGCCCCAGCAGTAACAACAGCTGCCCCTGCAGTAACAACAGCTGCCCCAGCAGTTACAACAGCTGCCCCAGCAGTAACCACAACTGCCCCTGCAATAACCACAACTGCCCCTGCAGTAACCACAGCTGCCCCATCCGTAACTACAACGGCACCAGCAGTAACCACAGCTGCCCCATCAGTAACTACAACGGCACCAGCAGTAACCACAACTGCCCCATCAGTAACTACAACGGCACCAGCAGTAACCACAGCTGCCCCAGCAGTAACAACAGCTGCCCCTGCAGTAACAACATCTGCCCCAGCAGTAACAACAGCTGCCCCATCAGTAACTACAACGGCACCAGCAGTAACCACAGCTGCCCCATCAGTAACTACAACGGCACCAGTAGTAACCACAACTGCCCCATCAGTAACTACAACGGCACCAGCAGTAACCACAGCTGCCCCATCAGTAACTACAACGGCACCAGCAGTAACCACAGCTGCCCCTGCAGTAACAACAGCTGCCCCAGCATCAACCACAGCTGCCCCAGCAGTAACAACAGTTGCCCCAGCAGTAACAACAGCTGCCCCAGCAGTAACAACAACTGCCCCATCAGTAACAACAGCTGCCCCAGCAGTAACAACAACTGCCCCATCAGTAACAACAGTGGCCCCAGCAGTAACCACAGCTGCCCCAGCAGTAACAACAGCTGCCCCTGCAGTAACAACAGCTGCCCCAGCAGTTACAACAGCTGCCCCAGCATCAACCACAGCTGCCCCAGCAGTAACAACAGCCGCCCCAGCAGTAACCACAGCCGCCCCAGCAGTAACCACACCTGCCCCATCAGTAACAACAGATGCCCCAGCAGTAACCACAGCAGCACCAGCAGTAACAACAGCTGCCCCAGCAGTAACCACAACGGCTCCAGCAGTAACTACAACGGCACCAGCAGTAACCACAGCTGCCCCAGCAGTAACAACAGTTGCCCCTGCAGTAACCACAGCTGCCCCATCAGTAACTACAACTGCACCAGCAGTAACCACAGCTGCCCCATCAGTAACCACAACGGCCCCACCAGTAACCACAGCCGCCCCAGCAGTAAGCACAGCCGCCCCAATAGTAAGCACAGCCGCCCCAACAGTAACCACAAATGCCCCAGCATTAACCACAGCTGCTCCATCAGTAACAACAGCATCCCCAGCAGTAACCACAGCTGCCCCAGCATCAATCACAGCTGCCCCAGCAGTAACCACAACTTCCCCACCAGTAACCACAGCCGCTCCAGCAGTAACCACAGCTGCCCCATCAGTAACTACAACGGCACCAGCAGTAACCACAGCTACCTCAGCAGTAACAACAGCTGCCCCAGCAGTAACCACAACTGCCCCTGCAGTAACCGCAACTGCCCCTGCAGTAACAACAGCGGCCCCAGCAGTAACCACAACTGCCCCACCAGTAACCACAGCTGCTCCAGCAGTAACCACAGCTGCCCCAGCAGTAACCACAGCTGCCCCAGCATCAACCACAGCTGCCCCAGCAGTAAGCACAGCTGCCCCAGCATCAACCACAGCTGCCCCAGCAGTAACAACAGCTGCCCCAGCAGTAACCACAATGGCCCCAGCAGTAACCACAAATGCCCCAGCACTAAGCACAGCTGCCCCAGCAGTAACAACAGCTGCCCCAGCAGTAACCACAACGGCTCCAGCAGTAACCACGAATGCCCCAGCAGTAACCACAGCCGCCCCTGCAGTAACTACACCTGCCCCATCAGTAACAACAGCGGCCCCAACAGTAACCACAGCTGCCCCAGCAGTAACAACAGCTGCCCCAGCATCAACCACTGCTGCCCCAGCAGTAACAATAGTTGCCCCAGCAGTAACTACAGCTGCCCCAGTAGTAACTACAACGGCCCCAGCAGTAACAACAGCATCCCCAGCAGTAACCACAGCTGCCCCAGCATCAACCACAGCTGCCCCAGCAGTAACAACAGTTGGCCCAGCAGTAACTACAGCTGCCCCAGTAGTAACCACAAGCGCCCCAGCAGTAACAACAGCATCCCCAGCAGTAACCACAGCTGCCCCAGCATCAACCACAGCTGCCCCAGCAGTAACAACAGCTGCCCCAGCATTAACCACAGCTGCCCCAGCAGTAACAACAGCTGCCCCAGCAGTAACCACAACTGCCCCTGCAGTAACCACAACTGCACCAGCAGTAACCACAGCCGCTCCAGCAGTAACCACAACTGCCCCTGCAGTAACAACAGCTGCCCCAGCAGTAACAACAGTTGCCCCATCAGTAACTACAACGGCACCAGCAGTAACCACAGCTGCACCAGCAGTAAGCACAGCCGCCCCAGTAGTAAGCACAGTTGCCCCAGCAGTGACGACATCTGCCCCAGCAGTAATCACAGCTGCCCCACCAGTAACCACAGCCGCTCCAGCAGTAACCACAGCTGCCCCAGCATTAACCACAACTGCCCCTGCAGTAACCACAACGGCCACAGCATTAACCACAGCTGCCCCAGCATCAATTACAGCCGGCCCAGCAGTAACAACAGCTGCCCCAGCATCAACCACAGCTGCACCCGCAGTAACAACAGCTGCCCCAGCAGTAACGACAGCTTCCCCAGCAGTAATCACAACTGCCCCATCAGTAACAACAGCGGCCCCAGCAGTAACCACAGCTGCCCCAGCATCAACGTCAGCTGCCCCAGCAGTAACCACAGCTGCCCCAGCAGTAACCACAGCTGCACCAGCATCAACTACTGCTGCACCCTCATTAACAACAACTGGCCCAGCAGTAACCACAGCTGCCCCAGCAGTAACCACAACTGCCCCATCAGTAACAACAGCGGCCCCAGCAGTAACCACAACGGCCCCAGCAGTAACCACAAATGCCCAAGCAGTAACCACATCCGCCCCTGCAGTAACCACAGCTGCCCCAGTATCAACCACAGCTGCCACAGCAGTAACAACAGTTGCCCCAGCAGTAACAACAGTTGCCCCAGCAGTAACCACAACTGCCCCTGCAGTAACTACAGCTGCCCCATCAGTAACAACAGCTGCCCCAGCAGTTACCACCGCTGCCCCAGCATCAACTACAGCTGCCCCATTAGTAACAACAGCTGCCCCAGCAGTAACCACAGCTGCCCCAGCATCAACATCAGCTGCCCCAGCAGTAACCACAGCTGCACCAGCATCAACTACTGCTGCACCCTCATTAACAACAACTGGCCCAGCAGTAACCACAGCTGCCCCAGCAGTAACCACAACTGCCCCATCAGTAACAACAGCGGCCACAGCAGTAACCACAACGGCCCCAGCAGTAACCACAAATGCCCCAGCAGTAACCACATCCGCCCCTGCAGTAACCACAGCTGCCCCAGTATCAACCACAGCTGCCCCAGCAGTAACAACAGTTGCCCCAGCAGTAACAACAGTTGCCCCAGCAGTAACAACAGCTGCCCCAGCATCAACTACAGCTGCACCCGCAGTAACAACAGCTGCCCCAGCAGTAACCACAGCTGCCCCATCAGTAACAACAGCTGCCCCAGCATCAACAACAGCTACCCCAGCATCAACTACAGCTGCCCCCACAGTATCGACAGCTGCCCCAGCAGTAACCACAGCGGCCACAGCATCAACCACAGCTGCCCCAGCATCAACCACAGCTGCCCCAGCAGTAACCACGGCTGCATCCACAGTAACAACAGCTGCCCCAGCAGTAACAACAGCTGCCCCATCAGCAACCACAGCTGCCCCAGCAGAAACCACAGCTGCCCCAGCATCAACTACAGCTGCCACAGCTTCAACCACAGCTGCCCCAGCATCAACCACAGCTGCCCCAGCAGTAACAACAGCTGCCCCATCAGCAACCACAGCTGCCCCAGCATCAACTACAGCTGCACCCGCAGTAACAACAGCTGCCACAGCTTCAACCACAGCTGCCCCAGCAGTAACAACAGCTGCCCCAGCAGTATCGACAGCTGCCCCAGCATTAACCACAGCTGCCCCAGCAGTAACCACAGCGGCCCCAGCAGTAACCACAGCTGCCCCAGCAGTAACCACAACTGCCCCATCAGTAACAACAGCGGCCCCAGCAGTAACCACAACGGCCCCAGCAGTAACCACAAATGCCCAAGCAGTAACCACATCCGCCCCTGCAGTAACCACAGCTGCCCCAGTATCAACCACAGCTGCCCCAGCAGTAACAACAGTTGCCCCAGCAGTAACAACAGTTGCCCCAGCAGTAACCACAACTGCCCCTGCAGTAACTACAGCTGCCCCATCAGTAACAACAGCTGCCCCAGCAGTTACCACCGCTGCCCCAGCATCAACTACAGCTGCCCCATTAGTAACAACAGCTGCCCCAGCAGTAACCACAGCTGACCCATTATCAACATCAGCTGCCCCAGCAGTAACCACAGCTGCACCAGCATCAACTACTGCTGCACCCTCATTAACAACAACTGGCCCAGCAGTAACCACAGCTGCCCCAGCAGTAACCACAACTGCCCCATCAGTAACAACAGCGGCCACAGCAGTAACCACAACGGCCCCAGCAGTAACCACAAATGCCCCAGCAGTAACCACATCCGCCCCTGCAGTAACCACAGCTGCCCCAGTATCAACCACAGCTGCCCCAGCAGTAACAACAGTTGCCCCAGCAGTAACAACAGTTGCCCCAGCAGTAACAACAGCTGCCCCAGCATCAACTACAGCTGCACCCGCAGTAACAACAGCTGCCCCAGCAGTAACCACAGCTGCCCCATCAGTAACAACAGCTGCCCCAGCATCAACAACAGCTACCCCAGCATCAACTACAGCTGCCCCCACAGTATCGACAGCTGCCCCAGCAGTAACCACAGCGGCCACAGCATCAACCACAGCTGCCCCAGCATCAACCACAGCTGCCCCAGCAGTAACCACGGCTGCATCCACAGTAACAACAGCTGCCCCAGCAGTAACAACAGCTGCCCCATCAGCAACCACAGCTGCCCCAGCAGAAACCACAGCTGCCCCAGCATCAACTACAGCTGCCACAGCTTCAACCACAGCTGCCCCAGCATCAACCACAGCTGCCCCAGCAGTAACAACAGCTGCCCCAACAGCAACCACAGCTGCCCCAGCATCAACTACAGCTGCACCCGCAGTAACAACAGCTGCCACAGCTTCAACCACAGCTGCCCCAGCAGTAACAACAGCTGCCCCAGCAGTATCGACAGCTGCCCCAGCATTAACCACAGCTGCCCCAGCAGTAACCACAGCGGCCCCAGCAGTAACCACAGCGGCCCCAGCAGTAACTACAGCTGCCCCAGCAGTAAACACAGCGGCCACAGCATCAACCACATCTGCCCCAGCAGTAACAACAGCTGCCCCAACAGGAACCACAGCTGCCCCAGCAGAAACCACAGCTGCCCTAGCATCAACTACAGCTGCACCCGCAGTAACAACATCTGCCACAGTATCAACAACAGCTACCCCAGCATCAACTACAGCTGCACCCGCAGTAACAACAGCTGCCACAGCATCAACAACAGCTACCCCAGCATCAACTACAGCTGCACCCGCAGTAACAACAGCTGCCACAGCATCAACTACAGCGGCCACAGCATCAACCACAGCTGCCTCAGCAGTAACCACGGCTGCATCCACAGTAACAACAGCTGCCCCAGCAGTAACAACAGCTGCCCCATCAGCAACCACAGCTGCCCCAGCAGAAACCACAGCTGCCCCAGCATCAACTACAGCTGCCACAGCTTCAACCACAGCTGCCCCAGCATCAACCACAGCTGCCCCAGCAGTAACAACAGCTGCCCCATCAGCAACCACAGCTGCCCCAGCATCAACTACAGCTGCACCCGCAGTAACAACAGCTGCCACAGCTTCAACCACAGCTGCCCCAGCAGTAACAACAGCTGCCCCAGCAGTATCGACAGCTGCCCCAGCATTAACCACAGCTGCCCCAGCAGTAACCACAGCGGCCCCAGCAGTAACCACAGCGGCCCCAGCAGTAACTACAGCTGCCCCAGCAGTAAACACAGCGGCCACAGCATCAACCACATCTGCCCCAGCAGTAACAACAGCTGCCCCAACAGGAACCACAGCTGCCCCAGCAGAAACCACAGCTGCCCTAGCATCAACTACAGCTGCACCCGCAGTAACAACATCTGCCACAGTATCAACAACAGCTACCCCAGCATCAACTACAGCTGCACCCGCAGTAACAACAGCTGCCACAGCATCAACAACAGCTACCCCAGCATCAACTACAGCTGCCCCCGCAGTAACAACAGCTACCCCAGCATCAACTACAGCTGCACCCGCAGTAACAACAGCTGCCACAGCATCAACTACAGCGGCCACAGCATCAACCACAGCTGCCCCAGCAGTAACCACGGCTGCATCCACAGTAACAACAGCTGCCCCAGCAGAAACCACAGCTGCCCCAGCAGTAACAGCTGCCCCAGCAGTATCGACAGCTGCCCCAGCAGTAACCACAGCTGCCCCAGCATTAACCACAGCTGCCCCAGCAGTAACCACAGCGGCCCCAGCAGTAACCACAGCGGCCCCAGCAGTAACTACAGCTGCCCCAGCAGTAAACACAGCGGCCACAGCATCAACCACAGCTGCCCCAGCATCAACCACAGCTGCCCCAGCATCAACCACAGCTGCCCCAGCAGTAACCACGGCTGCATCCACAGTAACAACTGCTGCCCCATCAGCAACCACAGCTGCCCCACCATCAACTACAGCTGCACCCGCAGTAACAACACCTACAGTGAAGCCAACAAATGCTGCCTTCTCTGCAGTCATCAACAAAACAAGTTTCCTTTTAGTCATAGCAGTTGTTACAGCTGTTATTTGGAATTAACTGGACTGGATCAAGTGACTTAATACCAACAACATTTAGACACTGTGTACACTTTCTGTTGTTCATGAAGAGACTTATTATGTTATTCTATGCTATATATCTAATGTTCTTTAGCTGTGTCTCATGTTATTACAAACAAAACTTACTAATTATAACATATCTTGCATCATGCACTAATTAAATACACACACAAACTTGATGTATATTCTTTTGACATAGGACAAGCATACATACAACTTTTACTAACTGCTGTTAACATTGACAGAACCATATGAGCCATATGCATTGATTGGCTACAATAATTAACAAACCTTATGTATGTATATAAAATATTTAATTTCCATATTGCAGTTCATTTGTATTTGATTGCATTACATTGTTAGATATTTACTTGGTGGAAACTCTGCTGCACACTGTGGTGATTGTCCTGTTGTCTGCATTTTTATGTGTGTTAATATTCCATGTAATGTAAAGAAAGTATCAGAGTGTGAAATACAAGGAACAGGAGTGTACATGTGTCTGTGTGATGCAGCATCATTCTCATTTTTGTTTCTTCTAGTAGTGTGTGGTAAGCCCATGTTGGCATCTCATGAAACAGAATATTTTTACCTTAAATTGAATTTAATTATTTTCATCACAGGATTTTGAATGCGGACGACATAGTATTACTGTCTCCGTCTGAAGATAATTTGCAGCGGATGCTCTCCTATATTGATGATTGGTGTAATAAATGGAGATTGTTTATCAATAGAAAGAAAACAGAAATAATTCACTTTAGAAAACCTTTTACTGCTCACAGCACTTATGAGTTTAAAATTGGGTCACACAAGCTGAACTTGTTAGACTCATAAATATCTAGGTTTCTATATTGATGAACATATGAATTTCAGAAATGGTGTTAAGGTTCTTGCTGATTCAGCACGTAGAGCTTTGGGAGGAATATTGGAAAAAACAAGAATCTGAAAGATATAAGTTTTCAAACTTATTCTAAATTGTTTCAAGCCTGTGTTTGCCCTATACTTTATTGTATTGTGGGTGTTAGAGGACTTAGGAATATATCTAATTGTGAATTAGTGCAAAATAGTGCCATAAGATATTTTCTGGGTGTTCATTGGCGATAGTGGGAGGCATGGGATGGGAATCATGTTAGGTTCGCTGGAAGATATGCATGGCCCAGTTATGGACTCATCTATTAGATATGGACGCAAATAGGTTGACATGGAAAATATTTCTCTGGGACAGACACATTCTTGGTCCTTGGTCTAACGACATATGCAAATTGTTATGTAATTATGGTTTTGGTGAGTTGTTTCTTAATAATGAAAAGCTGAATATTGGTTAGTTTAAAGAATCTGTGTTTGCTAAAGACAAAAAGCAGTGGGCTGACGATATATGGGCTAAGCCAAAATTGTGTATTTTTGTAATGATAAAACCAGAATATGGCACTGAGAATTATGTTGTATATCATTTGTCAAAAAGGCAAAGATCTCTGTGTGCTCAAGTGAGATCAGCAGGACGATATGTTAATTTAGAAGAGGAAAAACGGATCTGTCCCATGTGTTGTTTGAATGATATAGAAAATGAGTGCCATTTTGTTTTCTATTGTCCTTTTTATTGTGAACAGCGTGATTTTTTGTTTGGTAGGATAAAAGCAGAGATTGACTTGGTAAATATGGATGATGCTAAAAGACTGAGATGGCTGTTCACATATGAAACATAAATTAGCCAATTACCTAGATAAAGCTTGGGAGAAGAGGAGAAAAGCTCCTTATCGAGATATATATATATATATATATATATATATATATATATATACACATATATGTGTATATGTGTGTGTGTATATGTATATATTTGTATTAATGTATTCCTCCGAATGATTGTATTCCTCCGAATGATTTGTATATGTGACAGGAAGATGTTTGTTAAATAAGTAAGTTTGTGGTGTCTTGTAATCCCATGTGGGATGGGCCAAAATGGTTGGCATGACACAGAAATAAAACATAACTTACTAACTGGACAATTGTGAACAGTTTTGACAATGTAAACCATGTGGCACATGTGATACATCATTTTGAATAAACTTTCTTTTTATTCACTGAGGCTTTTTTTAAATCTTGAGGAATCATTGAAGGCCTGCCCTCATTTTCAGTAATGTCGAGAGTACAATTTAAACAGAATAAATACTCTAAAAACAACAACAGAACACAGTTAACAACAGAGGAAGTCAGTGTTTCCCACACTGACTAATTTGTGGCGGTGCGCCCTACAATCAACACGGGCCGCCACATATTGCGTTTCGTTATTATTATTATTATTTTTTTTAATGCTATTTAAAACATGCAGTGTACTGTGATGCTGTAAAGATTAGTTTAAAATATGGGATCGAAATGTGAATGTTATAGCCTACTGATCCATCCATGACAGCCTCAGGCAATGTGCTGGAAGAGATCGGAATGCCCCCATTTATACTGCCACGAGCAGGCATTGTGGAGGCAATACTGATTGCCCCAGCAATCAGTATTGCAGTATAATTTTTAATTAATTATTATGTGATTTTATGCCTTATATTTATGCTTTAACTGTGACTTATGTTTTTTACAAACACAAAACAAATTTGTCATGCACTAATTAAGAGCACTGACAAACTTGATGTATATTCTTTTGAAATAGGACAAGCACACATACAACTTTTAAAGTATTCACACTTTAAGTATTAAACTGTAAAATACAAAGAACCAGAGAGTATTTGTTTTTGTATGACACTCATACTTGTTTCCTTTGGAAGTGTGCGGTAAGCCCATGTAGTTTATGATTTCTAACAATACTCAATCTAACTACTTTCCTCTATGCAGGTGAACAAAACTGCCCCCACCCCCTCCTGTTTGCCCTAGCCATTGAATCCCTGGCAGTGGCACTGCAGCTCTGTAAGGATTTTAAAGGAACGCAGTGGAGAGAAATTTAAGGTCTCTCGCTTTACGCGGACAATCTGCTATTATGTGTTTCTGATGTAGCTCAATCACTCCCTGCATTTTAAATATTTTAAACCAATTTGGCCAAATGTTGGGGTATAAGCTGAACTTGCAAAAGAGCAAGGTTTTTTTTTAACTCTGAATCATGAATGTGTAGCTCTCCCCTTTAGCTCTCTCCCATTCGGAGTGTTGGCAGGTATGTATTGGACCCTTTTTTAGATAAACAATATCCGAATAAATGCCTGCAATCAAACTCAAGCATACATCTGAACACACTGATGGAAAGCTCAAACCTAGTGGACATATGGAGGCTTGCACATCCAACTGACAGGGATTATACATTTTTCTTTCCAGTTCACAAAGCATATTCTTGTATAGACTGTTTCCTGCTAGATTCCAAACTGATATTAATCGCTGATGAAATAGTCTACCACCCTCCACTCTCCATGATGCTACAAGTTGGTGAACAGGCACTTAAAAAAAAGACGATGCTGTCAAAGGATACTGAATTCAGAAAGTATTTGGATGAACACATCTCCCACTTTATTTCCAAGAACGATGCTGGCGACGTCAACGATTCAGTTCTGTGGGAAGCATTGAAGGCAGTTATTAGGGGCCAATAAAAAGAAAAAAAGACAATTTCCGTCTTGAGAAAATTAACCAAAACTTAATTAACCTCGAAAATGCACACAAAACGAACCCCTCTGATGCAGCTCTGGAGGAGATTACCAAACTAAAATGTGAGTATAACACCATTTTCTCAAAACGTGTTGGTTCCTTGCTCCACAAGGCGCAACAAAAATATTTTGAGCTTGGCAACAAGCCGCACAGTCTGCTAGCGAGACAACTTAGACATGCACAAGCCTCTCGAGCCATTCACAGGATCAAAGACAAAACTGACATTAGCCTGTGCCTATGTTATTTCCCAACATATACCTACGCTCTCCATCTCTGCAAGATTGGGAATGATTGAGATTTCTCTTGGCACAGCTACCAGAAGACTTAGTAATGCTCAGCCATCACCGGAAAAGTGCTTCTAATAGACTTCACTGCTCTCCTTTGCAAGTCTACGGCGTTGCTTTGCTTTGCTCCTGAGAAGACTGATCAGAGATGCAGCCAAGAGGCCCATGATCACTCTGGATGAACTGCAGAGATCTACAGCTGAGGTGGGAGACTCTGTCCATAGGACAACAATCAGTCGTATACTGCACAAATCTGGCCTTTATGGAAGCGTGGCAAGAAGAAAGCCATTTCTTAAAGATATCCATAAAAAGTGTCGTTTAAAGTTTGCCACAAGCCACCTGGGAGACACACCAAACATGTGGAAGAAGGTGCTCTGGTCAGATGAAACCAAACTCGAACTTTTTGGCAACAATGCAAAACGTTATGTTTGGCATAAAAGCAACACAGCTCATCACCCTGAACACACCATCCCCACTGTCAAACATGGTGGTGGCAGCATCATGGTTTGGGTCTGCTTTTCTTCAGCAGGGACAGGGAAGATGGTTCAAATTGATGGGAAGATGGATGGAGCCAAATACAGGACCATTCTGGAAGAAAACCTGATGGAGTCTGCAAAAGACCTGAGACTGGGACGGAGATTTGTCTTCCAACAAGACCATGATCCAAAACATGAAGCAAAATCTACAATGGAATGGTTCACAAATAAACATATCCAGGTGTTAGAATGGCCAAGTCAAAGTCCAGACCTGAATCCAATCGAGAATCTGTGGAAAGAACTGAAAACTGCTGTTCACAAACGCTCTCCATCCAACCTCACTGAGCTCCAGCTGTTTTGCAAGGAGGAATGGGCAAAAATTTCAGTCTCTCGATGTGCAAAACTGATAGAGACATACCCCAAGCGACTTACAGCTGTAATCGCAGCAAAAGGTGGCGCTACAAAGTATTAACTTAAGGGGGCTGAATAATTTTGCATGCCCAATTTTTCAGTTTTTTATCTGTTAAAACAGTTTGAAATATCCAATAAATTTCGTTCGACTTTATGATTGTGTCCCACTTGTTGTTGATTCTTCACAAAAAATTACAGTTTTATATCTTTATGTTTGAATCCTGAAATGTGGCAAAAGGTCGAAAAGTTCAAGGGGGCCGAATACTTTCGCAAGGCACTGTAGGTATGAGAGACTGGAAGAACCACACCTTCAGTTAAATTGTTTTTTAAAGGTATGACCACCCCTTTAATAGCTACATTTTACGTCTAAAAAAACAGTAACACCGAGACAAAGGGGGTAGACTCCACACACTAACCCAAAACAATACAATGCTCTGAAACCAGACAAAGACAACACAGAGACTAAATACACACGGTAACAAGGTGAAACAAGGGACGGTTGACACAAGGGCTCAGGAACAGGTGAAACACATCAGGGTGGAGCAGACAATCACAAAGTTGTGAAAACACAAGGCAAGAAGTAAAACAAGACATGACATGGGAGAAAAACAGACTATAATTTGTCAAATATTTCAATGCCAGTTCTACAAATGGTATTTCAGAAGTGTGATGAACGGTATATTACTATCAGCAAGGTCACTGAGAAAAGCCTAAATGTAACATTTCTATTGATAACAATCCTACAGATTGATCTTTCAAATCTAGCACTTCTAACACAGACTCGAGGACAGCGGCCACTAACTAACACCAAGCACAAAAATCCAGAAGCAGTCATTATGTCCCTCCTGTTTGAGAGATTCAATTTTTTTAATGTTGATTTTGAAGGCTCCTTCAATTAGTTCTGCCTGGCTCATCAATCAGCTGTGACAGGTTGCATGTGTTTCATCTGATGCCGACATGGGCTTACCACACACTACAAGAAGAAACAAATATGAGAATGATGCTGCATCATACGGACACAACTTAACTCATTCTTTGTATTTCACACTTTAATACTTTATATACTAAATTGTACTCTCGACATTACTGAACATAAGGGCAGGCCTTCAATGAATCCTCAAGATAAAAAAGGCAGAGTGAATAAAAATAAAGGTTATTCAAGTTTATTATCACATGTGCCACATGGTTTACTTTGTCAAAACTGCTCACAATTGCCCTGTGATGAAAATAAGTTTCTGTATAGATGAAATACAAATATTCTAATGTGTTTCATGGGATGCCAACATGGGTTTACCACAGACTGCTAGCATAAACAAATATGATTATGATGCTGCATCATACAGACAAGAAAATTCATTCTTTGTATTCCACACTTTAATATTTTATGTACTTTACATGGAATATGAACACATAAAAATGCAGACAAAAGAACAATCACCACAATGTGCAGCAGAGTTTCCACAAAGTACATTTCTTACAGTGTAATGCAATCAAATACAAATTAATTGCCATATTGATATTACATCTTGTTGAATATATTAGACATAAGAGCTGTTTATTCTTGTGGCCAATCACTGCATATGGCTCATATGGTTCTGTGTCACTGTTAACAGCAGTTAGTAAAAGTTGTATGTATGCTTGTCCTATGACAAAAGAATATACATCAAGTTTGTCTGTGTATTTAATTAGTGCATGATGCAAGATATGTTACAATTAGCAAGTTTAGTTTGTAAAAACATGAGTCACAGCTAAAGAACATTATACATATAGCACAGAATAACATAATAAGTCTCTTCATGAAAAACAGAAAGTGTACACAGTGTCTAAATGTTGTTGGTATTAAGTCACTTGATCCAGTCCAGTTAATTCCAAATAACAGCTGTAACAACTGCTATGACTAAAAGGAAACTTGTTTTGTTGATGACTGCAGAGAAGGCAGCATTTGTTGAATTCGCAGTAGTTGTTGTTACTGCTGTGGCAGCTGTGGTTGTTTGTGGAGCAGCTGTGGTTGACGATGCTGCAGCTGTGGTTGTTGTTGGGGCAGCTGTGGTTGTTGTTGCTGCAGCTGTGGTTGTTGTCGGAGCAGCTGTGGTTGTCGATGCTGCAGCTGTGGTTGTTGATAGGGCGGTTGTGGTTGACGTTGCTGCAGCTGTGGTTGTTGTTGCTGCAGCTGTGATTGTTGTTGTTACAGCTGTGGTTGCTGTTGCTGCAGCTGTTGTTGTCGTTGCCGCAGCTGTGGTTGTTGTTGGGGAAGCTGTTATTGTCGTTGGGGAAGCTGTTATTGTCGTTGGGGAAGCTGTTATTGTCGTTGGGGCAGCTGTGGTTGTCATTGCTGCAGCTGTGGTTGTTGATGGAGCAACAGTGGTTGACGTTGCTGAAGCCATGGTTGTTGTTGCTGCAGCTGTGGTTGTCGATGGGGCGGCTGTGGTTGTCGATGGGGCGGCTGTGGTTGTTGTTGCTGCAGCTGAGGTTGTTGTTGCTGCAGCTGAGGTTGTTGTTGCTGCAGCTGTGGTTGTTGTTGCTGCAGCTGTGGTTGTTGTTGGAGCAGCTGTGGTTGTTGTTGGAGCAGCTGTGGTTGTTGTTGGAGCAGCTGTGGTTGTTGTTGTTGGGGAAGCTGTGGTTGTAGTTGCTGCGGCTGTGGTTGTCGTTGCTGCGGCTGTGGTTGATGTTGGAGCTGCTGTGGTTGTTGTTGCTGCAGCTGTAGTTGTCGTTGCAGCTGTGGTTGTTGTTGCAGCTGTGGTTGTTGTTGCTGCAGCTGTGGTTGTTGATAGGGCGGCTGTGGTTGACGTTGTGGCAGCCGTGGTTGTTGTTGGAGCAGCTGTGGTTGTTGTTGCTGCAGCTGTGGTTGTTGTTGGAACAGCTGTGGTAGTTGTTGGAGCAGCTGTGGTTGTTGTTGGAGCAGCTGTGGTTGTTGTTGCTGCAGCTGTGGTTGTTGTTGGAGCAGCTGTGGTTGTCGTAGCTGCAGCTGTGGTTGTCGTTGGGGAAGCTGTTGTTGTCGTTGTGGCAGCTGTGGTTGTCGTTGCTGCGGCTGTGGTTGTTGTTGGAGCAGCTGTGTTTGTTGTTGCTGCAGCTGTGGTTGTTGATGGAGCAGAAGTGGTTGTCGATGCTGCAGCTGTGGTTGTCGATGGAGTGGCTGTGGTTGTCGTTGCTGCAGCTGAGGTTGTTGTTGCTGCAGCTGTGGTTGTTATTGCTGCAGCTGTGGTTGTTGTTGCTGCAGTTGTGGTTGTTGTTGCTGCAGCTGTGGTTGTTGTTGCTGCAGCTGCGGTTGTTGTTGCTGCAGCTGTGGTTGTTGTTGGAGCAGCTGTGGTTGTTGTTGCTGCAGCTGTGGTTGTTGTTGCAGCTGTGGTTGTTGTTGCTGCAGCTGTGGTTGTTGATAGGGCGTCTGTGGTTGACGTTGCTGCAGCCGTGGTTGTTGTTGGAGCAGCTGTGGTTGTTGTTGCTGCAGCTGTGGTTGTTGTTGGAGCAGCTGTGGTAGTTGTTGGAGCAGCTGTGGTTGTTGTTGGAGCAGCTGTGGTTGTTGTTGCTGCAGCTGTGGTTGTTGTTGCTGCGGCTGTGGTTGTTATTGCTGCGGCTGTCGTTGCTGCAGCTGTGGTTGTCGATGGAGCGGCTGTGGTTGTGGATTGGCCGGCTGTGGTTGACGTTGCTGCAGCTGTGGTTGTTGTTACTGCAGCTGTGGTTGTTGTTGCTGCAGCTGTGGTTGTTGATAGGGCGGCTGTGGTTGACGTTGCTGCAGCCGTGGTTGTTGTTGGAGCTGTTGTGGTTGTTGTTGCTGCAGCTGTGGTTGTTGCTGCTGCAGCTGTGGATGTTGTTGCTGCAGCTGTTGTTGTTGTTGGAGCAGCTGTGGTTGTTGTTGGAGCAGCTGTGGTTGTTGTTGGAGCAGCTGTGGTTGTTGTTGCCGCAGCTGTGGTTGTTGTTGGAGCAGCTGTGGTTGTCATAGCTGCAGCTGTGGTTGTCGTTGGGGAAGCTGTTGTTGTCGTTGTGGCAGCTGTGGTTGTCGTTGGGGAAGCTGTGGTTGTCGTTGGGGAAGCTGTAGTTGTAGCTGGAGCAGCTGTGGTTGACGATGCTGCAGCTGTGGTTGTTGATAGGGCAGCCGTGGTTGACGTTGCTGCCGCCGTGGTTGTTGTTGGAGCAGCCGTGGTTGTTGTTGGAGCAGCCGTGGTTGTTGTTGGAGCAGCCGTGGTTGTTGTTACTGCAGCGGTGGTTGTCGTTGTTGCAGCTGTGGTTGACGTTGCTGCAGCTGTGGTTGTCGCTGGAGCAGCTGTGGTTGTCGTTGCTGCAGCTGTGGCTGTCGTTGCTGCAGCTGTGGTTGTCGATGCTGCGGCAGTGGTTGTTGATTGGCCGGCTGTGGTTGACGTTGCTGCAGCTGTGGTTGTTGTTACTGCAGCTGTGGTTGTTGTTGCTGCAGCTGTGGATGGTGTTGCTGCAGCTGTTGTTGTTGTTGGAGCAGCTGTTGTTGTTGTTGGAGCAGCTGTGGTTGTTGTTGCCGCAGCTGTGGTTGGTGTTGGAGCAGCTGTGGTTGTCGTAGCTGCAGCTGTGGTTGTCGTTGGGGAAGCTGTTGTCGTTGTGGCAGCTGTGGTTGTCGTTGGGGAAGCTGTGGTTGTCGTTGGGGAAGCTGAAGTTGTAGCTGGAGCAGCTGTGGTTGACGATGCTGCAGCTGTGGTTGTTGATAGGGCAGCCGTGGTTGACGTTGCTGCCGCCGTGGTTGTTGTTGGAGCAGCCGTGGTTGTTGTTGGAGCAGCCGTGGTTGTTGTTGGAGCAGCCGTGGTTGTTGTTACTGCAGCGGTGGTTGTCGTTGTTGCAGCTGTGGTTGACGTTGCTGCAGCTGTGGTTGTCGCTGGAGCAGCTGTGGTTGTCGTTGCTGCAGCTGTGGCTGTCGTTGCTGCAGCTGTGGTTGTCGATGCTGCGGCAGTGGTTGTTGATTGGCCGGCTGTGGTTGACGTTGCTGCAGCTGTGGTTGTTGTTACTGCAGCTGTGGTTGTTGTTGCTGCAGCTGTGGATGGTGTTGCTGCAGCTGTTGTTGTTGTTGGAGCAGCTGTTGTTGTTGTTGGAGCAGCTGTGGTTGTTGTTGCCGCAGCTGTGGTTGGTGTTGGAGCAGCTGTGGTTGTCGTAGCTGCAGCTGTGGTTGTCGTTGGGGAAGCTGTTGTCGTTGTGGCAGCTGTGGTTGTCGTTGGGGAAGCTGTGGTTGTCGTTGGGGAAGCTGAAGTTGTAGCTGGAGCAGCTGTGGTTGACGATGCTGCAGCTGTGGTTGTTGATAGGGCAGCCGTGGTTGTTGTTGGAGCAGCCGTGGTTGTTGTTGGAGCAGCTGTGGTTGTTGTTACTGCAGCTGTGGTTGTCGTTGCTGCAGCTGTGGTTGTCGTTGGAGCAGCTGTGGTTGTCGTTGGAGCAGCTGTGGTTGTTGTTACTGCAGCGGTGGTTGTCGTTGTTGCAGCTGTGGTTGACGTTGCTGCAGCTGTGGTTGTCGTTGGAGCAGCTGTGGTTGTCGTTGGAGCAGCTGTGGTTGTCGTTGCTGCAGCTGTGGCTGTCGTTGCTGCAGCTGTGGTTGTCGATGCTGCGGCAGTGGTTGTTGATTGGCCGGCTGTGGTTGACGTTGCTGCAGCTGTGGTTGTTGTTGCTGCAGCTGTGGATGGTGTTGCTGCAGCTGTTGTTGTTGGAGCAGCTGTTGTTGTTGTTGGAGCAGCTGTGGTTGTTGTTGCCGCAGCTGTGGTTGGTGTTTGAGCAGCTGTGGTTGTCGTAGCTGCAGCTGTGGTTGTCGTAGCTGCAGCTGTGGTTGTCGTTGGGGAAGCTGTTGTCGTTGTGGCAGCTGTGGTTGTCGTTGGGGAAGCTGTGGTTGTCGTTGGGGAAGCTGAAGTTGTAGCTGGAGCAGCTGTGGTTGACGATGCTGCAGCTGTGGTTGTTGATAGGGCAGCCGTGGTTGTTGTTGGAGCAGCCGTGGTTGTTGTTGGAGCAGCTGTGGTTGTTGTTACTGCAGCTGTGGTTGTCGTTGCTGCAGCTGTGGTTGTCGTTGGAGCGGCTGTGGTTGTCGTTGGAGCGGCTGTGGTTGTCGTTGGAGCGGCTGTGGTTGTTGTTGGAGCGGCTGTGGTTGTTGTTGCTGCGGCTGTGGTTGTTGTTGCTGCGGCTGTGGTTGTTGTTGCTGCGGCTGTGGTTGTTGTTGTTGCTATAGCTGTGGTTGTTGTTGCTATAGCTGTGGTTGTTGTTGGAGCAGCTGGAGTTGTCGTTGCTGCAGCTGTGGTTGTCGTTGCTGCAGCTGTGGTTGTCGTTGGAGCAGCTGTGTTTGTCGTTGGAGCAGCTGTGGTTGTCGTTGGAGCAGCTGTGGTTGTCGTTGCTGCAGCTGTGGTAGTCGTTGCTGCAGCTGTCGTGGTCGTTGGACCAGCTGTGGTTGTTGTTGGAGCAGCTGTGGTTGTTGTTGGAGCAGCTGTGGTTGTTGCTGCAGCTGTGGTTGTTGTTGGAGCAGCTGTGGTTGTTGTTGGGGCAGCTGTGGTTGTTGTTGGGGAAGCTGTGGTTGTTGTTGGGGCAGCTGTGGTTGTTGTTGGAGCAGCTGTGGTTGTTGTTGCTGCAGCTGTGGTTGTCGTTGCTGCAGCTGTGGTTGTTGTTGCTGCAGCTGTGGTTGTTGTTGGAGCAGCTGTGGTTGTTGCTGCAGCTGTGGTTGTTGTTGGAGCAGCTGTGGTTGTTGTTTCTGCAGCTGTGGTTGTTGTAGGGGCAGCTGTGGTTGTCGTTGCTGCAGCTGTGGTTGTTGTTGGGGAAGCTGTGGTAGTTGTTGCTACGGCTGTGGTTGTTGTTGGTGCGGCTGTGGTTGTTGTTGCTGCGACTGTGGTTGTTGTTGCTGCGGCTGTGGTTGCTGCGGCTGTGGTTGTTGTTGCTGCGGCTGTGGTTGTTGTTGCAGCGGCTGTGGTTGTTGTTGCTGCGGCTGTGGTTGTTGTTGCTGCGGCTGTGGTTGTTGTTGCTGCGGCTGTGGTTGTTGCTGCGGCTGTGGTTGTTGTTTCTGCAGCTGTGGTTGTTGTTGGGGCAGCTGTGGTTGTCGTTGCTGCAGCTGTGGTTGTTGTTGGGGAAGCTGTGGTTGTTGTTGCTACGGCTGTGGTTGTTGTTGGTGCAGCTGTGGTTGTTGTTGCTGCGGCTGTGGTTGTTGTTGCTGCAGCTGTGGTTGTTGTTGCTATAGCTGTGGTTGTCGTTGGAGCAGCTGTGGTTGTCGTTGCTGCAGCTGTGGTAGTTGTTGCTGCAGCTGTCGTGGTCGTTGGACCAGCTGTGGTTGTTGTTGGAGCAGCTGTGGTTGTTGTTGGAGCAGCTGTGGTTGTTGTTGGGGCAGCTGTGGTTGTCGTTGCTGCAGCTGTGGTTGTTGTTGGGGAAGCTGTGGTTGTTGTTGCTACGGCTGTGGTTGTTGTTGGTGCAGCTGTGGTTGTTGTTGCTGCGGCTGTGGTTGTTGTTGCTGCAGCTGTGGTTGTTGTTGCTATAGCTGTGGTTGTTGTTGGAGCAGCTGTGGTTGTTGCAGCAGCTGTTGTCGTTGCTGCAGCTGTGGTTGTCGTTGCTGCAGCTGTGGTTGTCGTAGCTGCAGCTGTGGTTGTCGTTGGGGAAGCTGTTGTTGTCGTTGGGGAAGCTGTGGTTGTCGTTGGGGAAGCTGTGGTTGTAGTTGGAGCAGCTGTGGTTGACGATGCTGCAGCTGTGGTTGTTGATAGGGCAGCCGTGGTTGACGTTGCTGCCGCCGTGGTTGTTGTTGGAGCAGCCGTGGTTGTGGTTGGAGCAGCTGTGGTTGTTGTTACTGCAGCTGTGGTTGTCGTTGTTGCAGCTGTGGTTGTCGTTGCTGCAGCTGTGGTTGTCGTTGGAGCGGCTGTGGTTGTCGTTGGAGCGGCTGTAGTTGTCGTTGGAGCGGCTGTGGTTGTTGTTGCTGCGGCTGTGGTTGTTGTTGCTGCGGCTGTGGTTGTTGTTGCTGCGGCTGTAGTTGTTGTTGTTGCTATAGCTGTGGTTGTTGTTGCTATAGCTGTGCTTGTTGTTGGAGCAGCTGGGGTTGTCGTTGCTGCAGCTGTGGTTGTCGTTGGAGCAGCTGTGGTTGTCGTTGCTGCAGCTGTGGTAGTCGTTGCTGCAGCTGTCGTGGTCGTTGGACCAGCTGTGGTTGTTGTTGGAGCAGCTGTGGTCGTTGCTGCAGCTGTGGTTGTTGTTGGGGCAGCCGTGGTTATTTGTGCAGCTGTGGTTGTTATTCCTGCCGCATTACAATTAAAATTTGTAGTTAGACATTGTCCGAAGTGCAATGGTATAGCTCAGGTGGGTTGACCTTGAAAGCAAAAAACTTCAAAATAAAAATACTTATTTTCTTTACTTATGTTGTCGATTTATAATTCTACTTGCTGTACCTCATAATTCAATTTAACATTTTAAAACTTACCAACACACAGAAGGAGGATGACACAGATATTCATCATTTTGGGATGTGCTATTCTGTTGAAAAAAATATAATCATTTTTGTCAGATTCAGTTAAGCAATGACAACTAAATAGCATTTACTAACTAAAATCTGTATTTATACTACTGCTTGCTGCATTATAGCAAATTGCGTAAAAATGTATTGTCACTTATTGTATGTGTTGAAATTAATTTCTTTATTTCATTACATGCTCCACTGCATCTTTGAGACAATAATCCATTGTTAGCTGTAAATGCAAACTACCATTCATGAATGTTAGGATCAACAAAAGAGGATTGTCATTGTATTACTGCAGGCATTTATATTGTTTCTGGAATAAAACAAGCTTTTTTGTGCATTACTTATTTTATTATGGATTAAAAAAGTAAAACCTCTGTCTAATACCAACATACACAACATAGTTGTAGCTGTAGACACGTATAATATAATATTTTTAAAAATATGTTTTTTTATCTTCCATAAAAGAATTAAACAAATAGCACATTACTGTAACACCAACAATTATTACACCGACAGACGGTGGTTGACGAATATTATGATGACTAGTATCGCGGATAATTTAATTGTTACTAAAGAAAGACAGAAAACAGGTATTGCATTGTGATTGAAGCTGTGATGCTCTTTGCTGTTTGATGGTCGATATCTTCCACTGAACACATATCACCTTTTATATCCACACAAAAACAGGTAACATGATATCAGGCTCTGAACATGGACGCACATAATTTGAATGAGGATTTTTTTATTTATTTTATTTAAGATGTGGCCACCCCTGTAAGAGTTACATTTTAAGTCTTCTTTTTGGTTACTGCATAAAGAAACCGGTTGAGGGACATTTCTTTTGAGACATGACGGTGAATTTGTGGGGAAGATATTCTTGATGTTCTGATAAACATTTGTTTTTCTTCATGAGATTACACCAAGTGTTTTTGTCATTATCAGCTACTGTGTTGATTGGTGTTTTTTTTGTGTATACGTATGAGGGACTGGAAGAACTATTTTGTTTTTTATTGTTAAATTATCAAAATTTTACGTCACTCATTGCATAATGTTAAAATTAATTTCATTAATTTCTTTACATTAACTTTTGCATCTTTGAGACAATAATACTTTGTTATCTGTAAATGCAAACTACCATGTATAAATGTTAGGATCTACAAATGAGGATTGTCATTGTATTATTGTAGGCACGAAAAAACAGTCTTTTTTGTGCATTACTTGTTTTTTTTTTATAAATTTTAAAAAGTAAAACTACTATCTGTCTAATACCAACATACACAAGATAGTTCTAGCTGTAGACACATATAATAATTAAAATGTCTAAAACATGTATTATTATCCTCCAGAAAATCATTAAACAAAGAGCAGATAAGTGTAACACCAACAATTATTACACCGACAGACCGTGGGTGATGATCATTATGATGACTTTTATTGCGGATAATTGCATTGTTGTTGAAGAAAGACATAAAACACAACTTGCATTGATTGAAATTGCACTAATATTCATAATTGAAATACTTACAGGTTTTCTCTGTCGTAGATTTGACTTGACTGCAGTGATTGAAGCTGTGATGCTCTCTGATTCCACCTGTTGCTGTTTGCTGGTTGGTGTCCTCCTCTGAACAAACATCACCTTTTATATCCATTCACACAAAGCAGATAAAACAACATCAGATGGTGAACAACGTTCAGGAATTGTATGAGTAACGGGTTTTTAAGGTGTGGCCACCCCTGTAACATGTCATTCTTACGTCTTCTTCTGGGTGACTGCGTAAAGAAACCCGTTGAGGGACATTTCTTTTCGAGACAGGACGTTGGATTAGTGGGGAAGGTCTTTGTGTTGTGAAGATTACATCAAATGTTGTTGTCTTTGGGCAGCCTATGTCTGGTTTAGTGTTCATTTGTGTATAGGTACGAGAGAGTGGAAGAACCACACCTTCAGGAGAGAATCTATTAATGATGCTCTTACACCACCTCGTCATGAAAAAAAGGTTGTTACTAAACTTACAGTTTTGTATCCAGACATAGGGGTAATTTAAACATTGGTCCTTTGCCTTTAACATCATTGATATTTCTGAGTAGAACCAGCAGCTTGATCTATCTTTAACTCTAAGATTTGTAATTTAATGTAATTTAATGTAGTGCAAGCATGTAATGATAATTTGTCAAATATCTCAATGCCAGTTCTACAAATGGTATTTCAGAAGTGTGATGAACGGTATATTACTGTCAGACAAGTCACTGAGAAAAGCCTGAATGTTACATTCCTTTTGATAAATATCCAAGAGCTTGATCTTTGCAATCTAGCACTTCTAACGCAGACTAGAGGACAGCGGTTATTAAAGCCAAGAGTAAAATCTCTAGAAGCAGTCATTATGTCCCTCCTGTTTGAGAGAATCACATTTGTCAATGTTGATTTTGAAGGATCCTTCAAGTCTCATCAATCAACTGTGACAGGTTGAATGTGTTTCTTAAGATGCCAACATGGGCTTACCACATCTACTAGAAGAAACAAATATGAGTATGATGCTGCATCTGTCAGAATGTAGGGAAGGGTAGGACCCAAATGCAGTTCAAAATAGAGATATAATTAAATGAGAAAAAACACTAAGGCAACCCACGACACGAAACACAGAAAAACCCACTAACAGAAAACAAGAATCCCACACCAGACATGGGAAACAGAGAGACTAAATACACAGGGTAATGAACACTAACAAGGGACAGGTGATACAAACAGGTGGAACACATCAGGGCGGGGCAGAACAATCAAACAAGACAGAAAACCAACAAAGACAGGAAGAAGCTAGACAAGACAAGGGAGACCAGACAGACTACAAAATAAAACAGGAAACAGAACATAATACCAAAACCCTGACAGTACCTCCCCCCAAGGGACAGATCCCAGATGTCCAAAAAAAAAAAAAAAAAATACAAGAACAAAAGACAACCCAGGGAGGGCGTAGGGGGACCGGAGGAGGGATGAACAAAAAAAAATCAAACGGGGCTAGGGAACAGAGAGTCACTGGGGCACAGTAACGAGTGCCCTGGGGCACAGGGGACAAAGTCACTGGGGTGCCCAGGGAAAACAGAGAGTCCACTCGAGGAAGCAGAGGGGCCGCTCGGAGGGGGGGGACAGAGAGGGGCCGCTCGGGGGAACAGAGCGAGGTCACTCGGGGGAACAGAGCGAGGTCACTCGGCAACAGGGGACAGAGAGGCCTCGGCAACAGGGGACAGAGAGGCCTCGGCAACAGGGGACAGAGAGACCTCGGCAACAGGGGACAGAGAGCAACAGCGAAGGCAGAAAACTTTTCGGGGGCCGCCGGCGAAGGCAGAATCCTTCAGGGAACCGGCAGCGCAGGCAGAGTCCTTCAGGGAACCGGCGGCGAAGGCAGAATCCTTCAGACGGCCGGCGGCGAAGGCAGAATCCTTCAGGCGGCCGACGGCGAAGACAGAACCCTTCAGGCGGCCGTGCAGGACGGCAAGGGCTCTTGGGCGGCCGTCGATGAAGGCGAATGGCAACGGCGAAAACAAAATCCTTCAGGCGGCTGGCGATGAAAGCAGAATCCTTCAGGCGGCCGGCGGCGAAGGCAGAATCCTTCAGGCGGCCGGCGGCGAAGGCAGAATCCTTCAGGAGTCCGTCTGTGAAGGCGATATCCCTCTGGAGACCGGCCGCAAAAGGCAAAATCCCTCTTGAGGGCGGCAACGAAGGCGAGACCCTTCTGAAGGCCGGCTGCGAAGGCGAATCCCCTCAGGAGGACGTCCGCGAAGACGAATCCCCTCAGGAGGCCGTCCGCAAAGGCGAATCCCCTCAGGAGGCCGTCCGCGAAGGCGAATCCCCTCAGGAGGCCGTCCGCGAAGGCGAATCCCCTCAAGAGGCCGTCCGCGAAGGCAAATCCCCTCAGGAGGCCGTCAGCGAAGGCAAATCCCTTCTGGAGACCGACAGCGAAGGCGAATCCCTTCTGGAGACCGACAGCGAAGGCGAATCCCTTCTGAAGGCCGGCAGCGAGCAGGTGAAGGGCCAGCTGGGCAGAAGACAGGCGACGGGTCCGCTGGGCTGGAAACAGGCGACAGGGCAACAGGATCATGAGTCGGCCAGTCCGCCGACAGGACAGCAGGAACAGGTGTCGGCAGTTCTGCCAACAAGTCAACAGGAACAGAGGTCGACAGAGGTGCCGACAGGGCATGAGGGGCTGGAGTAAGGCCGACCGAAAACAAAGGCAAGGTCTCTGGGAAACAGAACAAGGGCAAAGTCACTGGGGAGGTCTCAGGAGCGCCGGGGACCGGCAAAATCTCTGGGGAGGTCTCAGAGGCGCCGTAGACCGGAATAGTCCCTAGCTTGCCCGTAAGCGTAGACTCTGGGAAGTCAGTCGTCGACGTAGACTCAGTACGACTGGAAATCTCTTGAAGTGCTGCCGTCGGAGACTCTGGACGGCTGAACGTCAGCGCAGACTCTGGAAGCTACATCAGCGCAGACTCTGGAAGCTCCGTCAGCGCAGACTCTGGAAGCTCCGTCAGCGCAGACTCTGGAAGCTCCGTCAGCGCAGACTCTGGGGAGCTAGACGCCAGTTTATGATCTGGACAGCTGCTAAGCAGCCGGGAATCAGGAAGACTACTAGGCAGCTGGGAATCAGGGACGCTAGGAAACTCAGGGACGGACAGAAGGGTTGCACGTCTGCTCGGAAACAGAAGGGTTGCACGTCAGCTCGGGAACACTGGACAGCTCAGGCTCATAAACAGTGGTCAGCTCAGGCTCAGGTACACAGATCAGCTCAGGCTCAGGTCCGATAAGAGGTTGATGCAGGGCATGGCACTGGGAGCCATGTTTTCCCCTCCTCCGTCTACGAACTCCACGAGTACCAGGAATACTGGTCAGCTCTGGAGCACTGGTAACACTGATTAGCCCTGTTACACTGGTCACCTCAGGCTCAGAAACACAGGTCAGTTCAGGCTCAGGAACACTGGTCAGCTCAGGCTCAGGTACACAGGTCAGTTCAGGCTCAGAAAAACAGGTCAGTTCAGGCTCAGGAACACTGGTAAGCTCAGGCTCTGGAGGAAAAACAGGCCTGGAGACAGGGAGGCCAAATTCCCTCGCTGTAGCCTGCCAACGGACCTCCATAAGGTGCCTAGCGAAGGCAGGATCATCCATATGAAGACCGTAAAAAAAATCCATCAAAGATTTTCCCACAGAATCCATGGGGTGAAAAATCGGCACAAACCTGACAACCGCTGGGTCTATCTTTGGTGGGATTCTACTGTCAGAATGTAGGGAAGGGTAGGACCCAAATGCAGTTCAAAATAGAGATATAATTAAATGAGAAAAAACACTAAGGCAACCCACGACACGAAACACAGAAAAACACACTAACAGAAAACAAGAATCCCACAACAGACAAGGGAAACAGAGAGACTAAATACACAGGGTAATGAACACTAACAAGGGATAGGTGATACAAACAGGTGGAACACATCAGGGCGGGGCAGAACAATCCAACAAGACGGGAAACCAACAAAGACAGGAAGAAGCTAGACAAGACAAGGGAGACCAGACAGACTACAAAATAAAACAGAAAACAGAACAAAATACCAAAACCCTGACAGCATCATACAGACACAAGTAAATTCATTCTTTGTATTTCACACTTTAATATTTTATGTACTTTACATGGAATATGAACAGATAAAAATGCAGACAACAGAACAATCACCACAATGTGCAGCAGTTTCCATGAAGTACATTTCTTACAGTGTAATGCAATCAAATACAAATGAACTGCCATATTGATATTAAATCTCTTTGAATATATTAGACATAAAAGCTGTTTATTCTTGTGGCCAATCACTGCATGTGGCTCATATGGTTCTGTGTCACTGTTAACAGCAGTTAATAAAAGTTGTATGTATGCTTGTCCTTTGTCAAAAGAATATACATCAAGTTTGTCTGTGTACTTAATTAGTGCATGACATAAGATCTGTTATAATTAATAAGTTTTGCGTTTGTAAAAACATGAGTCACAGCTAAAGCACATTAGATATATAGCATCAAATCTCTTCATGAACAACAGAGAGTGTACACAGTGTCTAAATGTTGTTGGTATTAAGTCCCTTGATCCAGTCCAGTTAATTCCAAATAACAGCTGTAACAACTGCTATGACAAAAAGGAAACTTGTTTTGTTGATGACTGCAGAGAAGGCAGCATTTGGTGGTTTCGCTGTAGTTGTTGTTACTGCTGGGGCAGCTGTGGTTGTTTGTGGAGCAGCTGTGCTTGACGTTGCTGTTGTGATTGTTGTTCCTGCGGCTGTGGATGTTGTTCCTGCAGCTGTGGTTGTTGTTGGAGCAGCTGTGGTTGTTGTTGGGGCAGCTGTGGTTGTCGTTGCTGCAGCCGTGGTTGTTGTTGGAGCAGCTGTGGTTGTTGTTGTTGCAGCTGTGGTTGTTGTTGCTGCAGCTGTGGTTGTTGTTGAAGCAGCTATGGTTGTTGCTTCAGCTGTGGTTGTTGTTGCTGCAGCTGTGGTTGTTGCTGCAGCAGCTGTGCTTGTCGTCGCTGCAGCTGTGGTTGTCGTTGCTGCAGCTGTGGTTGTTGTAGCTGCAGATGTGGTTGTCGTTGCTGCAGCTGTGGTTGTTGATGCTGCAGCTGTGCTTGTCGTCGCTGCAGCTGTGGTTGTCGTTGCTGCAGCTGTGGTTGTTGTAGCTGCAGATGTGGTTGTCGTTGCTGCAGCTGTGGTTGTCGTTGCTGCAGCTGTGGTTGTTGTAGCTGCAGATGTGGTTGTCGTTGGAGCAGCTGTGGTTGTCGTTGGAGCAGCTGTGGTTGTTGATGCTGCAGCTGTGGTTGTCGTTGCTGCAGCTGTGGTTGTTGTTGCTGCAGATGTGGTTGTCGTTGGAGCAGCTGTGGTTGTCGTTGGAGCAGCTGTGGTTGTTGATGCTGCAGCTGTGGTTGTCGTTGCTGCAGCTGTGGTTGTTGATGCTGCAGCTGTGGTTGTCGTTGCTGCAGCTGTGGTTGTTGTTGCTGCAGATGTGGTTGTTGCTGCAGCTGTGGTTGTTGTTGCTGCAGCTGTGGTTGTTGTTGGAGCAGCTGTGGTTGTTGCTGCAGCTGTGGTTGTTGTTGGAGCAGCTGTGGTTGTTGCTGCAGCTGTGGTTGTTGTTGCTGCAGCTGTAGTTGTTGCTGCAGCTGTGGTTGTTGTTGCTGCAGCTGTGGTTGTCGTTGCTGCAGCTGTGGTTGTTGTTGGAGCAGCTGTGGTTGTTGGAGCAGCTGTGGTTGTTGTTGGAGCAGCTGTGGTTGTTTCTGCAGCTGTGGTTGTTGTTGGGGCAGCTGTGGTTGTTGTTGAAGCAGCTGTGGTTGTTGCTGCAGCTGTGGTTGTCGTTGCCGCAGCTGTGGTTGTTGTTGCTGCAGCTGTGGTTGTTGTTGGAGCAGCTGTGGTTGTTGTTGCTGCAGCTGTGGTTGTCGTTGCTGCAGCTGTGGTTGTTGTTGCTGCAGTTGTGGTTGTCGTTTCAGCAGCTGTGGTTGTCGTTGTAGCAGCTGTGGCTGTCGTTGCTGCAACTGTGGTTGTTGTTGCTGCAGCTGTGGTTGTCGATGCTGCAGCTGTGGTTGCTGTTGCTGCAGCTGTGGTTGTCGTTGCTGCAGCTGTGGTTGTTGTTGGAGCAGCTGTGGTTGTTGGAGCAGCTGTGGTTGTTGTTGGAGCAGCTGTGGTTGTCGTTGCTGCAGCTGTGGTTGTTGATGCTGCAGCTGTGGTTGTCGTTGCTGCAGCTGTGGGTGTTGTTGCTGCAGCTGTGGTTGTTGTAGCTGCAGATGTGGTAGTCGTTGGAGCCGCTGTAGTTGTCGTTGCTGCAGCTGTGGTTGTTGTTGGTGCAGCTGTGGTTGTTGCTGCAGCTGTGGTTTTCGTTGGAGCAGCTGTGGTTGTTGTTGCTGCAGCTGTGGTTGTTGCTGCAGCTGTGGTTGTTGTTGCTGCAGCTGTGGTTGTTGTTGGAGCAGCTGTGGTTGTTGCTGCAGCTGTGGTTGTTGTTGGAGCAGCTGTGGTTGTTGCTGCAGCTGTGGTTGTTGTTGCTGCAGCTGTAGTTGTTGCTGCAGCTGTGGTTGTTGTTGCTGCAGCTGTGGTTGTTGTTGCTGCAGCTGTGGTTGTTGTTGGAGCAGCTGTGGTTGTTGTTGCTGCAGCTGTGGTTGTCGTTGGAGCAGCTGTGGTTGTTGTTGCTGCAGCTGTGGTTGTCGTTGCTGCAGCTGTGGTTGTTGTTGGAGCAGCTGTGGTTGTTGGAGCAGCTGTGGTTGTTGTTGGAGCAGTGGTGGTTATTGCTGCAACTGTGGTTGTTGTTGGGGCAGCTTTGGTTGTCGTTGCTGCAGCTGTGGTTGTTGTTGGAGCAGCTGTGGTTGTTTCTGCAGCTGTGGTTGTTGTTGGGGCAGCTGTGGTTGTTGTTGAAGCAGCTGTGGTTGTTGCTGCAGCTGTGGTTGTCGTTGCCGCAGCTGTGGTTGTTGTTGCTGCAGCTGTGATTGTTGTTGGAGCAGCTGTGGTTGTTGTTGCTGCAGCTGTGGTTGTCATTGCTGCAGCTGTGGTTGTTGTTGCTGCAGCTGTGGTTGTCGTTTCAGCAGCTGTGGTTTTCGTTGTAGCAGCTGTTGCTGTCGTTGCTGCAGCTGTGGTTGTTGTTGCTGCAGCTGTGGTTGTCGATGCTGCAGCTGTGGTTGCTGTTGCTGCAGCTGTGGTTGTCGTTGCTGCAGCTGTGGTTGTTGTTGGAGCAGCTGTGGTTGTTGGAGCAGCTGTGGTTGTTGTTGGAGCAGCTGTGGTTGTCGTTGCTGCAGCTGTTGTTGTTGTTGCTGCAGCTGTGGTTGTTGTTGGAGCAGTTGTGGTTGTTGCTGCAACTGTGGTTGTTGTTGGGGCAGCTGTGGTTGTCGTTGCTGCAGCTGTGGTTGTTGTTGGAGCAGCTGTGGTTGTTTCTGCAGCTGTGGTTGTTGTTGGGGCAGCTGTGGTTGTTGTTGGAGCAGCTGTGGTTGTTGCTGCAGCTGTGGTTGTCGTTGCCGCAGCTGTGGTTGTTGTTGCTGCAGCTGTGGTTGTTGTTGGAGCAGCTGTGGTTGTTGCTGCAGCTGTGGTTGTCATTGCTGCAGCTGTGGTTGTTGTTGCAGCAGCTGTGTTTGTCGTTGTAGCAGCGGTGGCTGTCGTTTCAGCAGCTGTGGTTGTTGTTGGAGCAGCTGTGGTTGTTGTTGGGGCAGCTGTGGTTGTTGTTGCTGCAGCTGTGGTTGTTGTTGCTGCAGCTGTGGTTGTTGTTGGAGCAGCTGTGGTTGTTGTTCCTGCAGCTGTGGTTGACGTTGCTGCAGCTGTGGTTGTTGTTGGAGCAGCTGTGGTTGTTGTAGCATCTGTGGTTGTTGTTGGAGCAGTTGTGGTTGTCGTTGCTGCAGCTGTGGTTGTTGTTGGAGCAGCTGTGTTTGTTTTTGCAGCTGTGGTTGTTGTTGCTGCAGCTGTGGTTGTTGTTGGAGCAGCTGTGGTTGTTGGTGCTGCAGCTGTGGTTGTTGTTGGAGCAGCTGTGGTTGTTGTTGCTGCAGCTATGGTTGTCGTTGCTGCAGCTGTGGTTGTTGTTGGAGCAGCTGTGGTTGTTGGAGCAGCTGTGGTTGTTGTTGCTGCAGCTGTGGTTATCGTTGCTGCAGCTGTGGTTGTTGTTGCTGCAGCTGTGGTTGTTGTTGGAGCAGCTGTGGTTGTTGGAGCAGCTGTGGTTGTTGTTGGAGCAGTTGTGGTTGTTGCTGCAACTGTGGTTGTTGTTGTTGCAGCTGTGGTTGTCGTTGGAGCAGCTGTCATTGTTTCTGCAGCTGTGGTTGTTGTTGGGGCAGCTGTGGTTGTTGTTGGAGCAGCTGTGGTTGTTGTTGCTGCAGCTGTGGTTGTCGTTGCTGCAGCTGTGGTTGTCGTTGCTGCAGCTGTGGTTGTTGTTGCTGCAGCTGTGGTTGTTGTTGGAGCAGCTGTGGTTGTTGTTGCTGCAGCTGTGGTTGTCGTTGCTGCAGCTGTGGTTGTTGTTGCTGCAGCTGTGGTTGTCGTTTCAGCAGCTGTGGTTGTCGTTGTAGCAGCTGTGGCTGTCGTTTCAGCAGCTGTGGTTGTTGTTGGAGCAGCTGTGGTTGTTGTTGGGGCAGCTGTGGTTGTTGTTGCTGCAGCTGTGGTTGTTATTGGAGCAGCTGTGGTTGTTGTTGGAGCAGCTGTGGTTGTTGTTGGAGCAGCTGTGGTTGTTGTAGCATCTGTGGTTGTTGTTGGAGCAGTTGTGGTTGTCGTTGCTGCAGCTGTGGTTGTTGTTGTTGGAGCAGCTGTGGTTGTTTCTGCAGCTGTGGTTGTTGTTGGGGCAGCTGTGGTTGTTGTTGCTGCAGCTGTGGTTGTTGTTGCTGCAGCTGTGGTTGTCGTTGGAGCAGCTGTGGTTGTTGGTGCTGCAGCTGTGGTTGTCGTTGCTGCAGCTGTGGTTGTCGTTGGAGCAGCTGTGGTTGTTGTTGGAGCAGCTGTGGTTGTTGGTGCTGCAGCTGTGGTTGTCGTTGCTGCAGCTGTGGTTGTCGTTGGAGCAGCTGTGGTTGTTTCTGCAGCTGTGGTTGTTGTTGGGGCAGCTGTAGTTGTCGATGCTGCAGCTGTGGTTGTTGTTGGAGCAGCTGTGGTTGTTTCTGCAGCTGTGGTTGTTGTTGGAGCAGCTGTGGTTGTTGCTGCAGCTGTGGTTGTCGTTGACGCAGCTGTAGTTGTTGTTGCTGCAGCTGTGGTTGTTGTTGCTGCAGCTGTGGTTGTCGTTTCAGCAGCTGGGGTTGTCGTTATAGCAGCTGTGGTTGTCGTTTCAGCAGCTGTGGTTGTTGTTGGAGCAGCTGTGGTTGTTGTTGCTGCAGCTGTGGTTGACGTTGCTGTAGCTGTGGTTGTTGTTGGAGCAGCTGTGGTTGTTGTTGCTGCAGCTGTGGTTGTCGTTTCAGCAGCTGTGGTTGTCGTTGTAGCAGCTGTGGTTGTCGTTTCAGCAGCTGTGGTTTTTGTTGGAGCAGCTGTGGTTGTTGTTGCTGTAGCTGTGGTTGACGTTGCTGCAGCTGTGGTTGTTGTTGGAGCAGCTGTGGTTGTTGGAGCAGCTGTGGTTGTTGTTGGAGCAGTTGTGGTTGTTTCTGCAGCTGTGTTTGTTGTTGGGGCAGCTGTGGTTGTTGTTGGAGCATCTGTGGTTGTTGCTGCAGCTGTGGTTGTTTCTGCAGCTGTAGTTGTTGTTGGGGCAGCTGTGGTTGTTGTAGGAGCATCTGTGGTTGTTGCTGCAGCTGTGGTTGTTGGTGCAGCTGTGGTTGTCGTTGACGCAGCTGTGGTTGTTGTTGCTGCAGCTGTAGTTGTTGCCGCAGCTGTGGTTTTTATTGGAGCAGCTGTGGTTGTTGTTGCTGCAGCTATGGTTGCCGTTTCAGCAGCTGTGGTTGTCGTTGTTGCAGCTGTGGTTGTCGTTTCAGCAGCTGTGGTTGTTGTTGGAGCAGCTGTGGTTGTTGTTGCTGCAGCTGTGGTTGTCGTTGTTGCAGCTGTGGTTGTCGTTTCAGCAGCTGTGGTTGTCGTTTCAGCAGCTGTGGTTGTCGTTGTAGCAGCTGTGGTTGTTGTTGGAGCAGCTGTGGTTGTTGTTGCTGCAGCTGTGGTTGTTGCTGCAGCTGTGGTTGTTGTTGGAGCAGTTGTGGTTGTTTCTGCAGCTGTGGTTGTTGTTGGGGCAGCTGTGGTTGTTGCTGCAGCTGTGGTTGTTTCTGCAGCTGTGGTTGTTGTTGGGGCAGCTGTGGTTGTTGTTGGAGCAGCTGTGGTTGTTGCTGCAGCTGTGGTTGTTTCTGCAGCTGTGGTTGTTGTTGGGGCAGCTGTGGTTGTTGTTGGAGCAGCTGTGGTTGTTGTTGCTGCAGCTGTGGTTGTCGTTGACGCAGCTGTGGTTGATGTTGCTGCAGCTGTGGTTGTTGTTGCTGCAGCTGTGGTTGTTGTTGTTGCTGCAGCTGTGGTCGTTGCTGTAGCTGTTGTTGTTGCTGCTGCAGATGTGGTTGTTGTTGGGGCAGCTGTGGTTATTTCTTCAGCTGTGGTTGTTATTCCTGCAGGATTACAATTAAAATTTGTAGTTAGACATTGTCCGAAGTGCAATGGCATAGCTCAGGTGGGTTTACCGTGAAAGCAAAAAACTTCAAAATAAAAATACTTATTTTCTTTACTTATGTTGTCGATTTATAATTCTACTTGCTGTACCTCATAATTCAATTTAACATTTTAAAACTTACCAACACACAGAAGGAGGATGACACAGATATTCATCATTTTGGGATGTGCTATTCTGTTGAAAAAAATATAATCATTTTTGTCAGATTCAGTTAAGCAATGACAACTAAATAGCATTCACTAACTAAAATCTGTATTTATACTACTGCTTGCTGCATTATAGTAAATTGCGGAAACATTTTTTGTCATTTATTGTATATGTTGACATTAATTTCTTTATTTCATTACATGCTCCACTGCATCTTTAAGACAATAATCCATTGTTAGCTGTAAATGCAAACTACCATTCATAAATGTTAGGATCAACAAAAGAGGATTGTCATTGTATTACTGCAGGCATTTATATTGTTTCTGGAATAAAACAAGCTTTTTTGTACATTACTTATTTCATTATGGAATAAAAAAAGTAAAACCTCTGTCTAATACCAACATACACAACATAGTTGTAGCTGTAGACACGTATAATAATAATATTTTTAAAAATATGTTTTTTTATCTTCCATTAAAGAATTAAACAAATAGCAAACAGTGTAACAACAACAATTATTACACCGACAGACGGTGGGTGACGAATATTATGATGACTAGTATCGCGGATAATTTAATTGTTACTAAAGAAAGACAGAAAACAGGTATTGCATTGTGATTGAAGCTGTGATGCTCTTTGCTGTTTGCTGGTCGATATCTTCCACTGAACACATATCACCTTTTATATCCACACAAAACAGGTAACATGATATCAGGCTCTGAACATGGACGCACATAATTTGAATGAGTATTTTTTTGTTTATTTTATTTAAGGTGTGGCCACCCCTGTAAGAGTTATATTTTAAGTCTTCTTTTTGGTTACTGCATAAAGAAACCGGTTGAGGGACATTTCTTTTGAGACATGACGGTGAATTTGTGGGGAAGATATTCTTGATGTTCTGATAAACATTTGTTTTTCTTCATGAGATTACACCAAGTGTTTTTGTCATTATCAGCTAATGTGTTGATTGGTGTTTTTTTTGTGTATACGTATGAGGGACTGGAAGAACCATTTTGTTTTTTTATTGTTAATTATCAAAATTTTACGTCACTCATTGCATAATGTTAAAATTAATTTCATTAATTTCTTTACATTAACTTTTGCATCTTTGAGACAATAATACTTTGTTATCTGTAAATGCAAACTACCATGTATAAATGTTAGGATCTACAAATGAGGATTGTCATTGTATTATTGTAGGCACGAAAAAACAGGCTTTTTTGTGCATTACTTGTTTTTTTTTAATGAATTTTAAAAAGTAAAACTACTATCTGTCTAATACCAACATACACAAGATAGTTCTAGCTGTAGACACATAATAATTAAAATGTTTAAAACATGTATTATTATCTTCCAGAAAATCATTAAACAAAGAGCAGATAAGTGTAACTCCAACAATTATTACACCGACAGACCGTGGGTGATGATTATTATGATGACTATTATTGCGGATAATTGCATTGTTGTTGAAGAAAAGACAGAAAACACAACTTGCATTGATTGAAATTGCACTAATATTCATCATTGAAATACTTACAGGTTTTCTGTGCCGTAGATTTGTCTTGACTGCAGTGATTGAAGCTGTGATGCTCTCTGATTCCACCTGTTGCTGTTTGCTGGTTGGTGTCCTCCTCTGAACAAACATCACCTTTTATATCCATTCACACAAAGCAGATAATAAAACATCAAACAGTGAACAACGTTCAGGAATTGTAAAAGTACTGGGTTTTTAAGGTGTGGCCACCACTGTAATATGTCATTCTTGCGTCTTCTTTTGGGTTACTGCGTAAAGAAACCCGTTGAGGGACATTTCTTTTCGAGACAGGACGTTGGATTTGTGGGGAAGGTATTTGTGTTGTGAAGATTACACCAAGTGTTGTTGTCTTTGGTCAGTCTATGTCTGGTTTAGTGTTCATTTGTGTATAGGTACGAGAGAGTGGAAGAACCACACATTCAGGAGAGAATCTATTAATGATGCTCTTACACCACCTCGTCATGAAAAAAAAGGTTGTTACTAAACTTACAGTTTTGTATCCAGACATAGGGGTAATTTAAACATTGGTCCTTTGCCTTGAACATCATTGATATTTCTGAGTAGAACCAGCGGCTTGATCTATCTTTAACTCTAAGATTTGTAATTTAATGTAATTTAATATAGTGTAAGCATGTAATGATAATTTGTCAAATATTTCAATGCCAGTTCTACAAATGATATTTCAAAAGTGTGATGAACGGTATATTACTGTCAGCAAGGTCACTGAGAAAAGCCTGAATGTTACATTCCTTTGGATAAATAACCAAGACCTTGATCTTTGCAATCTAGCACTTCTAACGCAGACTAGAGGACAGCGGTTATTAAAGCCAAGAGTAAAATCTCTAGAAGCAGTCATTATGTCCCTCCTGTTTGAGAGAATCACATTTTTCAATGTTGATTTTGAAGGATCCTTCAAGTCTCATCAATCAACTGTAACATGGTTGAATGTGTTTCTTGAGATGCCAACATGGGCTTACCACACACTACTAGAAGAAACAAATATGAGTATGATGCTGCATCATAGAGACACAAGTAAATTAATTCTTTGTATTTCACACTTTAATATTTTATGTACTTTACATGGAATATGAACACATAAAAATGCAGACAACAGAACAATCACCACAATGTGCAGCACTTTCCACTAAGTACATTTCTTACAGTGTAATGCAATCAAATACAAATGAACTGCCATATTGATATTAAATATCTTTGAATATATTAGACATAAAAGCTGTTTATTCTTGTGGCCAATCACTGCATGTGGCTCATATGGTTCTGTGTCACTGTTAACAGCAGTTAATAAAAGTTGTATGTATGCTTGTCCTTTGTCAAAAGAATATACATCAAGTTTGTCTGTGTACTTAATTAGTGCATGCCATAAGATCTGTTATAATTAGTAAGTTTTGCGTTTGTAAAAACATGAGTCACAGCTAAAGCACATTAGATATATAGCATCAAATCTCTTCATGAACAACAGAAAGTGTACACAGTGTCTAAATGTTGTTGGTATTAAGTCCCTTGATCCAGTCCAGTTAATTCCAAATAACAGCTGTAACAACTGCTATGACAAAAAGGAAACTTGTTTTGTTGATGACTGCAGAGAAGGCAGCATTTGGTGGTTTCGCTGTAGTTGTTGTTACTGCTGGGGCAGCTGTGGTTGTTTGTGGAGCAGCTGTGCTTGACGTTGCTGTTATGATTGTTGTTCCTGCGGCTGTGGATGTTGTTCCTGCAGCTGTGGTTGTTGTTGGAGCAGCTGTGGTTGTTGTTGGGGCAGCTGTGGTTGTTGTTGCTGCAGCTGTGGTTGTCGCTGCTGCAGCTGTGGTTGTTGTTGGAGCAGCTGTGGTTGTTGTTGAAGCAGCTGTGGTTGTTGCTGCAGCTGTGGTTGTTATTGCTGCAGCTGTGGTTGTTGTTGGAGCAGCCGTGGTTGTTGTTACTGCAGCTGTGGTTGTTGTTGGAGCAGTTGTGGTTGTTGCTGCAACTGTGGTTGTTGTTGGGGCAGCTGTGGTTGTCGTTGCTGCAGCTGTGGTTGTTGTTGGAGCAGCTGTGGTTGTCGTTTCAGCAGCTGTGGTTGTCGTTTCAGCAGCTGTGGTTGTCATTGCTGCAGCTGTGGTTGTTGTTGTTGCAGCTGTGGTTGTCGTTTCAGCAGCTGTGGTTGTCGTCTCAGCAGCTGTGGTTGTCGTTTCAGCAGCTGTGGTTGTTGTTGGAGCAGCTGTGGTTGTTGCTGCAGCTGTGGTTGTTGTTGCTGCAGCTGTGGTTGCTGTTGGAGCAGCTGTGGTTGTTATTGCTGCAGCTGTGGTTGTTGTTGGAGCAGCCGTGGATTTTGTTACTGCAGCTGTGGTTGTTGTTGCTGCAGTTGTAGTTGTTGCTGTAGCTGTGGTTGTTGTTGCTGCAGCTGTGGTTGTTGTTGGAGCAGCTGTGGTTGTTGTTGGAGCAGCTGTGGTTGTTGTTGCTGCAGCTGTGGTTGTCGTTGCTGCAGCTGTGGTTGTTCTTGGAGCAGCTGTGGTTGTTGTTGGAGCAGTTGTGGTTGTTGCTGCAACTGTGGTTGTTGTTAGGGAAGCTGTGGTTGTCGTTGCTGCAGCTGTGGTTGTTGTTGGAGCAGCTGTGGTTGTTGTTGCTGCAGCTGTGGTTGTTGTTGGAGCAGCTGTGGTTGTTGTTGCTGCAGCTGTGGTTGTCGTTGCTGCAGCTGTGGTTGTTGGAGCAGCTGTGGTTGTTGCTGCAGCTGTGGTTGTTGTTGGGGCAGCTGTAGTTGTCGTTGCTGCAGCTGTGGTTGTTGTTGGAGCAGCTGTGGTTGTTTCTGCAGCTGTGGTTGTTGTTGGGGCAGCTGTGGTTGTTGTTGGAGCAGCTGTGGTTGTTTCTGCAGCTGTGGTTGTTGTTGGGGCAGCTGTGGTTGACGTTGACGCATCTGTGGTTGTTGTTGCTGCAGCTGTGGTTGATGATGGAGCAGCTGTGGTTGTTGTTGGAGCAGCTGTGGTTGTTGTTGGAGCAGCTGTGGTTGTCGTTTCAGCAGCTGTGGTTGTTGTTGCTGCAGCTGTGGTTGTTGTTGGAGCAGCTGTGGTTGTTGTTGCTGCAGCTGTGGTTGTCGTTTCAGCAGCTGTGGTTGACGTTGCTGCAGCTGTGGTTGTTGTTGGAGCAGCTGTGGTTGTTGTTACTGCAGCTGTGGTTGTCGTTTCAGCAGCTGTGGTTATCGTTTCAACAGCTGTGGTTGTTGTTGGAGCAGCTGTGGTTGTTGTTGCTGCAGCTGTGGTTGATGATGCTGCAGCTGTGGTTGTTGTTGGAGCAGCTGTGGTTGTTGGAGCAGCTGTGGTTGTTGTTGGAGCAGCTGTGGTTGTTGGAGCAGCTGTGGTTGTTGTTGGAGCAGTTGTGGTTGTTGCAGCTGTGATTGTGGTTGGGGCAGCTGTGGTTGTCGTTGCTGCAGCTGTGGTTGTTGTTGGAGCAGCTGTGGTTGTTTCTGCAGCTGTGGATGTTGTTGCTGCAGCTGTGGTTGTCGTTTCAGCAGCTGTGGTTGTCGTTTCAGCAGCTGTGGTTGTCGTTTCAGCAGCTGTGGTTGTTGTTGGAGCAGCTGTGGTTGTTGTTGGAGCAGTTGTGGTTGTTGCAGCTGTGGTTGTGGTTGGGGCAGCTGTGGTTGTCGTTGCTGCAGCTGTGGTTGTTATTGGAGCAGCTGTGGTTGTTTCTGCAGCTGTGGTTGTTGTTGGGGCAGCTGTGGTTGTTGTTGCTGCAGCTGTGGTTGTTGCTGCAGCTGTGGTTGTCGTTGCTGCAGCTGTGGTTGTTGGAGCAGCTGTGGTTGTTGCTGCAGCTGTGGTTGTTGTTGGGGCAGCTGTAGTTGTCGTTGCTGCAGCTGTGGTTGTTGTTGGAGCAGCTGTGGTTGTTTCTGCAGCTGTGGTTGTTGTTGGGGCAGCTGTGGTTGTTGTTGGAGCAGCTGTGGTTGTTGTTGCTGCAGCTGTGGTTGACGTTGACGCATCTGTGGTTGTTGTTGCTGCAGCTGTGGTTGATGATGGAGCAGCTGTGGTTGTTGTTGCTGCAGCTGTGGTTGTTGTTGGAGCAGCTGTGGTTGTTGTTGGAGCAGCTGTGGTTGTCGTTTCAGCAGCTGTGGTTGACGTTGCTGCAGCTGTGGTTGTTGTTGGAGCAGCTGTGGTTGTTGTTGCTGCAGCTGTGGTTGTCGTTTCAGCAGCTGTGGTTATCGTTTCAACAGCTGTGGTTGTTGTTGGAGCAGCTGTGGTTGTTGTTGCTGCAGCTGTGGTTGATGTTGCTGCAGCTGTGGTTGTCGTTTCAGCAGCTGTGGTTATCGTTTCAACAGCTGTGGTTGTTGTTGGAGCAGCTGTGGTTGTTGTTGCTGCAGCTGTGGTTGATGTTGCTGCAGCTGTGGTTGATGTTGCTGCAGCTGTGGTTGATGTTGCTGCAGCTGTGGTTGATGTTGCTGCAGCTGTGGTTGTTGTTGGAGCAGCTGTGGTTGTTGGAGCAGCTGTGGTTGTTGTTGGAGCAGCTGTGGTTGTTGGAGCAGCTGTGGTTGTTGTTGGGGCAGCTGTGGTTGTCGTTGCTGTAGCTATGGTTGTTGTTGGAGCAGCTGTGGTTGTTGTTGGAGCAGTTGTGGTTGTTACTGCAACTGTGGTTGTTGTTGGGGCAACTGTGCTTGTTTTTGCAGCAGCTGTGGTTGTTGTTGGAGCAGCTGTGGTTGTTTCTGCAGCTGTGGTTGTTGTTGGGGCAGCTGTGGTTGTTGTTGGAGCAGCTGTGGTTGTTGCTGCAGCTGTGGTTGTTGTTGCTGCAGCTGTGGTTGTTTGTGCAGCTGTAGTTGTCGTTGCTGCAGCTGTGGTTGTTGCCGCAGCTGTGGTTGTTGTCGGAGCAGCTGTGGTTGTTGTTGCTGCAGCTGTGGTTGTTGTTTCAGCAGCTGTGGTTGTCGTTGCTGCAACTGTGGTTTTTGCTGCAGCTGTGGTTGTTGTTGTTGCAGCTGTGGTTGTTGTTGTTGCTGCAGCTGTGGTTGTTGTTGCTGCAGCTGTGGTTGTTGTTGTTGCAGCTGTGGTTGTTGTTGTTGCTGCAGCTGTGGTTGTTGTTGGGGCAGCTGTGGTCGTTGCTGCAGCTGTGGTTGTTGTTGCTGCAGCTGTGGTTGTTGTTGGGGCAGCTGTGGTTGTTGTTGCTGCAGCTGTGGTTGTTGTTGTTGCTGCAGCTGTGGTCGTTGCTGCAGCTGTTGTTGTTGCTGCTGCAGATGTGGTTGTTGTTGGGGCAGCTGTGGTTATTTCTTCAGCTGTGGTTGTTATTCCTGCAGGATTACAATTAAAATTTGTAGTTAGACATTGTCCGAAGTGCAATGGCATAGCTCAGGTGGGTTTACCGTGAAAGCAAAAAAATTCTAAATAAAAATACTTATTTTCTTTACTTATGTTGTCGATTTATAATTCTACTTGCTGTACATCATAATTCAATTTAACATTTTAAAACTTACCAACACACAGAAGGAGGATGACACAGATATTCATCATTTTGGGATGTGCTATTCTGTTGAAAAAAATATAATCATTTTTGTCAGATTCAGTTAAGCAATGACAACTAAATAGCATTTACTATCTAAAATCTGTATTTATACTACTGCTTGCTGCATTATAGTAAATTGCGGAAACATTTTTTGTCACTTATTGTATATGTTGAAATTAATTTCTTTATTTCATTACATGCTCCACTGCATCTTTAAGACAATAATCCATTGTTAGCTGTAAATGCAAACTACCATTCATAAATGTTAGGATCAACAAAAGAGGATTGTCATTGTATTACTGCAGGCATTTATATTGTTTCTGGAATAAAACAAGCTTTTTTGTGCATTACTTATTTTATTATGGATTAAAAAAAGTAAAACCTCTGTCTAATACCAAAATACACAACATAGTTGTAGCTGTAGACACGTTTAATAATAATATTTTTAAAAATATGTTTTTTTATCTTCCATTAAAGAATTAAACAAATAGCACATTAGTGTAACACCAACAATTATTACACCGACAGACGGTGGGTGACGAATATTATGATGACTAGTATCGCGGATAATTTAATTGTTACTACAGAAAGACAGAAAACAGGTATTGCATTGTGATTGAAGCTGTGATGCTCTTTGCTGTTTGCTGTTTGTGGCCTTCCCTGTAAGAGTTATATTTTAAGTCTTCTTTTTGGTTACTGCATAAAGAAACCGGCGAGGGACATTTCTTTTGAGACATGACGGTGAATTTGTGGGGAAGATATTCTTGATGTTCTGATAAACATTTGTTTTTCTTCATAAGATTACACCAAGTGTTTTTGTCATTATCAGCTAATGTGTTGATTGGTGTTTTTTTAGTGTATACGTATGAGGGACTGGAAGAACCATTTTGTTTTTTATTGTTAATTATCAAAATTTTACGTCACTCATTGCATAATGTTAAAATTAATTTCATTAATTTATTTACATTAACTTTGGCATCTTTGAGACAATAATACTTTGTTATCTGTAAATGCAAACTACCATGTATAAATGTTAGGATCTACAAATGAGGATTGTCATTGTATTATTGTAGGCACGAAAAAAACGGCTTTTTTGTGCATTACTTGTTTTTTTTTATGAATTTTAAAAAGTAAAACTACTATCTGTCTAATACCAACATACACAAGATAGTTCTAGCTGTAGACACATATACTAATTAAAATGTTTAAAACATGTATTATTATCTTCCAGAAAATCATTAAACAAAGAGCAGATAAGTGTAACACCAACAATTATTACACCGACAGACCGTGGGTGATGATTATTATGATGACTATTATTGCGGATAATTGCATTGTTGTTGAAGAAAGACAGAAAACACAACTTGCATTGATTAAAATTGGACTAATATTCATCATTGAAATACTTACAGGTTTTCTGTGCCGTAGATTTGTCTTGACTGCAGTGATTGAAGCTGTGATGCTCTCTGATTCCACCTGTTGCTGTTTGCTGGTTGGTGTCCTCCTCTGAACAAACATCACCTTTTATATCCATTCACACAAAGCAGATAATAAAACATCAAACAGTGAACAACATTCAGGAATTGTAAAAGTACTGGGTTTTAAGGTGTGGCCACCACTGTAATATGTCATTCTTGCGTCTTCTTTTGGGTTACTGCGTAAAGAAACCCGTTGAGGGACATTTCTTTTCGAGACAGGACGTAGGATTTGTGGGGAAGGTCTTTGTGTTGTGAAGATTACACCAAGTGTTGTTGTCTTTGGTCAGCCTATGTCTGGTTTAGTGTTCATTTGTGTATAGGTACGAGAGAGTGGAAGAACCACACCTTCAGGAGAGAATCTATTAATGATGCTCTTACACCACCTCGTCATGAAAAAAAGGTTGTTACTAAACTTACAGTTTTGTATCCAGACATAGGGGTAATTTAAACATTGGTCCTTTGCCTTGAACATCATTGATATTTCTGAGTAGAACCAGCGGCTTGATCTATCTTTAACTCTAAGATTTGTAATTTAATGTAATTTAATATAGTGTAAGCATGTAATGATAATTTGTCAAATATTTCAATGCCAGTTCTACAAATGACATTTCAAAAGTGTGATGAACGGTATATTACTGTCAGCAAGGTCACTGAGAAAAGCCTGAATGTTACATTCCTTTGGATAAATAACCAAGAGCTTGATCTTTGCAATCTAGCACTTCTAACGCAGACTAGAGGACAGCGGTTATTAAAGCCAAGAGTAAAATCTCTAGAAGCAGTCATTATGTCCCTCCTGTTTGAGAGAATCACATTTGTCAATGTTGATTTTGAAGGATCCTTCAAGTCTCATCAATCAACTGTGACAGGTTGAATGTGTTTCTTGAGATGCCAACATGGGCTTACCACACACTACTAGAAGAAACAAATATGAGTATGATGCTGCATCATAGAGACACAAGTAAATTAATTCTTTGTATTTCACACTTTAATATTTTATGTACTTTACATGGAATATGAACACATAAAAATGCAGACAACAGAACAATCACCACAATGTGCAGCAGAGTTTCCACTACGTACATTTCTTACAGTGTAATTCAATCAAATACAAATGAACTGCCATATTGATATTAAATCTCTTTGAATATATTAGACATAAAAGCTGTTTATTCTTGTGGCCAATCACTGCATGTGGCTCATATGGTTCTGTGTCACTGTTAACAGCCGTTAATAAAAGTTGTATGTATGCTTGTCCTTTGTCAAAAGAATATACATCAAGTTTGTCTGTGTACTTAATTAGTGCATGCCATAAGATCTGTTATAATTAGTAAGTTTTGCGTTTGTAAAAACATGAGTCACAGCTAAAGCACATTAGATATATAGCATCAAATCTCTTCATGAACAACAGAAAGTGTACACAGTGTCTAAATGTTGTTGGTATTAAGTCCCTTGATCCAGTCCAGTTAATTCCCAATAACAGCTGTAACAACTGCTATGACAAAAAGGAAACTTGTTTTGTTGATGACTGCAGAGAAGGCAGCATTTGGTGGTTTCGCTGTAGTTGTTGTTACTGCTGGGGCAGCTGTGGTTGTTTGTGGAGCAGCTGTGCTTGACGTTGCTGTTATGATTGTTGTTCCTGCGGCTGTGGATGTTGTTCCTGCAGCTGTGGTTGTTGTTGGAGCAGCTGTGGTTGTTGTTCCTGCAGCTGTGGTTGTTGTTGGGGCAGCTGTGGTTGTTGTTGCTACAGCTGTGGTTGTCGTTGCTGCAGCTGTGGTTGTTGTTGGAGCAGCAATGAAGGTTGTTGCTGCTGCAGCTGTGGTTGTTGTTGGAGCAGCTGTGGTTGTTGTTGGAGCAGCTGTGGTTGTTGTTGCTGCAGCTGTGGTTGTTGTTGGAGCAGCTGTGGTTGTTGTTGGAGCAGCTGTGGTTGTTGTTGGAGCAGCTGTGGTTGTTGTTGCTGCAGCTGTGGTTGTCGTTGCTGCAGCTGTGGTTGTTGTTGGAGCAGCTGTGGTTGTTGTTCCTGCAGCTGTGGTTGTTGTTGGAGCAGCTGTGGTTGTTGTTGGAGCAGCTGTGGTTGTTGCTGCAGCTGTGGTTGTTGTTGCTGCAGCTGTGGTTGTTGTTGCTGCAGCTGTGGTTGTTGTTCCTGCTGCAGCTGTGGTTGTTGTTGCTGCAGCTGTGGTTGTTGTTGCTGCAGCTGTGGTTGTTGTTGGAGCAGCTGTGGTTGTTGTTGGGGCAGCTGTGGTTGTCGTTGCTGCAGCTGTGGTTGTTGTTGGAGCAGCTGTGGTTGTTGTTGGAGCAGCTGTGGTTGTTGGAGCAGCTGTGGTTGTTGTTGGGGCAGCTGTGATTGTTGTTGGAGCAGCTGTGGTTGTTGCTGCAGCTGTGGTTGTTGTTGCCGCAGCTGTGGTTGTTGTTGCTGCAGCTGTGGTTGTTGTTGCTGCAGCTGTGGTTGTTGTTGCTGCAGCTGTGGTTGTTGTTGCTGCAGCTGTGGTTGTCGTTTCAGCAGCTGTGGTTGTCGTTGTAGCAGCTGTGGTTGTTGTTGCTGCAGCTGTGGTTGTCGTTTCAGCAGCTGTGGTTGTTGTTGGAGCAGCTGTGGTTGTTGTTGCTGCAGCTGTGGTTGTTGTTGCTGCAGCTGTGGTTGTTGTTGGAGCAGCTGTGGTTGTCGTTTCAGCAGCTGTGGTTGTCGTTGTAGCAGCTGTGGTTGTCGTTTCAGCAGCTGTGGTTGTTGTTGGGGCAGCTGTGGTTGTTGTTGGAGCAGCTGTGGTTGTCGATGGAGCAGCTGTGGTTGTTGGAGCAGCTGTGGTTGTTGTTGGAGCAGTTGTGGTTGTTGCTGCAGCTGTGGTTGTTGTTGGGGCAGCTGTAGTTGTCGTTGCTGCAGCTGTGGTTGTTGTTGGAGCAGCTGTGGTTGTTTCTGCAGCTGTGGTTGTTGCTGCAGCTGTGGTTGTTGTTGGAGCAGCTGTGGTAGTCGTTTCAGCAGCTGTGGTTGTCGTTGTAGCAGTTGTGGTTGTCGTTGTAGCAGCTGTGGTTGTCGTTTCAGCAGCTGTGGTTGTTGTTGGAGCAGCTGTGGTTGTTGCTGCAGCTGTGGTTGTTGTTGGGGCAACTTTTTTTTAACCATTTTTTAATGAAATGAACACACCCCGCCAGGGACAATAGCAAAGAAGCCAACTATTCATATGATCATGATGCTGCATCATACAAAAATAAGGACACTCTGATTCTTTGTATTTCACACTCTAATACTTTGAATACTTTGCATGGAATATTAACATGCATAAAGCAGACAAAACAATCACCACAGTATGCAACATATTTTTTAATAAGCAATCAAATACGAAGGAAAGCACTATGGATATTAAATATCTTGATTACATTAGACGTACTGTTCATGTTGGTGCTGTGTCAATGTTAACAGCAGTTAGTAAAAGTTGTTTGTATGCTTGTGTTATGTCAAAAGAATATACATCAAGTGAGAACTGAGAACTTCACAAGTTTGTCAGTGTATTTAATTACTGCATCAGTTGTAGTAAAAATACCTTATTGGTAACACTTTACTTGAAGGTATCGACATAATCGTGACATGACACTGTCATGAACGTGGCATAAACGTTAGAAATTATTTTGTGTTTGTAAACAACTTAAGTCACATTTATCATGTTGTGGTGCTGTGATGCTCGCTGCTGTTTGCTGGTTGATGTCCAACGCTGAACACACATCACCTTTCATATCCATTCACACAAAACAGGTCATATGACATCAGGCTCTGAACAAGGACGCACCTGGTAAGGTTGGATTTGTGGGGAAGGTTTTTGTGATGTTCTGGTAAACATTTTTTTGTTTTCCTCATAAAAGTACACCAAGCGTTTTGTCATTGTGCAGTTCATGTATTAATCGGTTTTTATTTGGTTGTCTTTTCCACCTTTAATGTTAACAGTACAGCTAGCTGAGAAAGGGGAGAGAGAGGGGGAAGACATGCAGGAAATCATCACAGGTCGGATTCTAACCCTGGACCTCTGCGTCAAGGCATAAACCTCTCAGTATATGTGCAACTGCTCTACCAACTGAGCTAACCCGGCCACTGTTGATTGGTTTTCATTTGTGTATACGTATGAGAGGCTGAAAGAATCTATTATTATAGAGATGAGAGAATTTTATTATTGATGTTCTGACAAAAACGTCGGGAAAAGCTTCAAAAACGTACACGAACAAAAGTGTCGAAAAAGACGACCAAACCCATGAAATTAAAGTTTAAATTTGAAATTTGGATCCAGAAAAACAAAAAATTGCATAGTTGACGGGAAGACAACACAAGGGTTAATAGGAAGCAGAAACAGATTGTGACCAAGACTTTATTATGGTGTGTTCACACCAAACATTAAGTGAACGTAGGTTGCAATAATAACCCGGCACTAACCGTAAACTCTAAAGGGTTCTATTTCTTCGGGGTTTAAATCCTAATAAGTCCCATTAAATTGGTTTGTAGAGTGTCATTAAACCAGATAAATCTAAGAAATCAATTTAACCTAACCCCTGATAAATAATTTGTTAAAGTGAGTAATGAACCAAACTGTCACTGTTACAATTCTCTTTGTTGTTTGCTATAAGACTGGATGAAACTTAAATGGACCTTCTTGCAAAGTACAATTTATTCTGGTATAATTCAGACCAAAAAAGGGATCACACCTTTAAAACGCCTGTCGTTCTCATTAATAGATTCTCCCCCGAAAGTGTGGTTCTTCCAGTCTCTCATACAACTACACAAATAAACACTAAACAAGACATAACCTGCACAATCACGAAAACTCACACTGGAATCTTAAAATGAAAAAAAATGCTAGGATTACATCACAAATACCTCCAGTACAAATACAACATCATATCTTAAACGAAAAGTCCTTGACGTATCTAAAAAAAAAATGTCCCTCAAGAGCTTTCTTTAGGCAGTAAGATAAAAGAAGATGTAAGAATGAGCTATTACAGGGGTGGCCACACCTTAAACACCCATTACTCATACAAATCATGAACATTGTTCAGAGCCTGATATCGTATTACGTGTTTTGTGTGGATATAAAAGGTGATGTGTGTTCAGTGGAGGACATCAACTCAAGGAGGAAGAGCATTTATTTTTGCAGCCTGATCTCAGAGATTTCCGTGAAATGATCACGAACTGTTAACACCGCATTACGTGGTGGTGGCATACAATGTGTGAATATTCTGTGTGGCCACCACGGAAAACAATGCCAATGTAAAGTCAATGAGAAGATGACGTAGCATTAAGAGTAACTACGGTAGCGAGTAGTATGAGAGGACAAAAGTCGGCATAGGGACGTTGGTTGGGGTGGTGGATGGGTCAAACAACACAGGACTTTCAACCAGCAGACCAGGGACCGTGTCCTGCGTGTCACGTTTCCTAAACCCAACCGTCCCGTTCTTCTTTTCCTAAACCCAACCGTCCCGTTGTTGTCCAGCGTGTCATGGAAACGTAAGCCCACCCACGACCTTTTACTTAACTTAAGGGGCCGTGTACATTTCACGGAATTCTGTGAAATCATGTTGTATTTCTGAGATTAAAAGTCAGAAATACAGGCTGCTTCACCAGTACGCCTTGTTGGAGCCCAGGCTTTGTCCTTTGCCTTTAACATCCTTGATATTTCTGTGGAGAATCAGCGGCTTGATCTATCTTTAAATCTAAGCATTGTTATTTAATGTAATGTTAGCATGTAGTTAATTTGTCAAACATGTCGATGCCAGTTCAAAAAATGTTATTTCAAAAGTGTGATGAACGGTATATTACTGTCAGAAAAGTCACTGAGAAAAGCCTGAATGTTACATTCCTTTTGATAAATATACAAGAGCTTGATCTTTGCAATCTAGCACTTCTAACGCAGAGTAGAGGACAGCGGTTATTAAAGCCAAGAGTAAAATCTCTAGAAGCAGTCATTATGTCCCTCCTGTTTGAGAGAATCACATTTTTCAATGTTGATTTTGAAGGATCCTTCAAGTCTCATCAATCAACTGTAACATGGTTGAATGTGTTTCTTGAGATGCCAACATGGGCTTACCACACACTACTAGAAGAAAAAAATATGAGTATGATGCTGCATCATAGAGACACAAGTAAATTCATTCTTTGTATTTCACACTTTAATATTTTATGTACTTTACATGGATCATGAACACATAAAAAACAACAGAACAATCACCACAATGTGCAGCAGAGTTTCCACGAATTACATTTCTTACAGTGTAATGCAATCAAATACAAATGAACTGCCATTTTGATATTAAATCTATTTGAATATATTAGACATAAAAGCTGTTTATTCTTGTGGACAATCACTGCATGTGGCTCATATGGTTCTGTGTCACTGTTAACAACAGTTAATAAAAGTTGTATGTATGCTTGTCCTATGTCAAAAGAATATACATCAAGTTTGTCTGTGTACTTAATTAGTGCATGACATAAGATCTGTTATAATTAGTAAGTTTTGGGTTTGTAAAAACATGAGTCACAGCTAAAGCACATTATATATATAGCCTCAAGTCTCTTCATGAACAATAGAAAGTGTACACAGTGTCTAAATGTTGTTGGTATTAAGTCCCTTGATCCAGTCCAGTTAATTCCAAATAACAGCTGTAACAACTGCTATGACAAAAAGGAAACTTGTTTTGTTGATGACTGCAGAGAAGGCAGCATTTGTTGGCTTGACTGTGCTTGACGTTGCTGTTGTGATTGTTGTTCCTGCAGCTGTGGATGTTGTTCCTGCAGCTGTGGTTGTTGTTACTGCCACCGTGGTTGTCGTTGGTGCAGCGGTGGTCGTCGTTGGAGCTTCTGTGTTTGTCGGTGGAGCAGCTGTGGTTGTCGTTGGAGCAGCTGTGGTTGTCCTTTCTGCAGCCGTGGTTGTCGTTGGAGCAGCTGTGGTTGTCGTTGCGGCAGCTGTGGTTGTCGTTTGGGCAGCTGTGGTTGTCGTTTCAGCAGCTGTGGTTGTCGTTGGGGCAGCTGTGGTTGTCGTTGGGGCAGCTGTGGTTGTCGTTGGAGCAGCTGTGGTTGTCGTTTGAGCAGCTGTGGTTGTCGTTTCAGCAGCTGTGGTTGTCGTTGGGGCAGCTGTGGTTGTCGTTGGGGCAGCTGTGGTTGTCGTTGGAGCAGCTGTGGTTGTCGCGGGAGCAGCTGTGGTTGTCGTTGGAGCAGCTGTGATTGTCGTTTCAGCAGCTGTGGTTGTCGTTTCAGCAGCTGTGGTTGTCGTTTCAGCAGCTGTTGTTGTCGTTGGGGCAGCTGTGGTTGTCGTTGGAGCAGCTGTGGTTGTTGTTTCAGCAGCTGTGGTTGTCGTTGGGGCAGCTGTGGTTGTCGCTGGAGCAGCTGTGGTTGTTGTTTCAGCAGCTGTGGTTGTCGTTGAGGCAGCTGTGGTTGTCGTTCGGGCAGCTGTGGTTGTCGCTGGAGCAGCTGTGGTTGTCGTTTCAGCAGCTGTGGTTGTCGTTTCAGCAGCTGTGGTTGTCGTTTCAGCAGCTGTGGTTGTTGTTTCAGCAGCTGTGGTTGCCGTTGGAGCAGCTGTGGTTGTCGTTTCAGCAGCTGTGGTTGTCGTTTCAGCAGCTGTTGTTGTCGTTGGGGCAGCTGTGGTTGTCGTTGGAGCAGCTGTGGTTGTTGTTTCAGCAGCTGTGGTTGTCGTTGGGGCAGCTGTGGTTGTCGTTGGGGCAGCTGTGGTTGTCGCTGGAGCAGTTGTGGTTGTCGTTTCAGCAGCTGTGGTTGTCGTTTCAGCAGCTGTGGTTGTTGTTTCAGCAGCTGTGGTTGTCGTTGGAGCAGCTGTGGTTGTCGTTTCAGCAGCTGTTGTTGTCGTTGGGGCAGCTGTGGTTGTCGTTGGAGCAGCTGTGGTTGTTGTTTCAGCAGCTGTGGTTGTCGTTGGACCAGCTGTGGTTGTCGTTGGGGCAGCTGTGGTTGTCGTTGGGGCAGCTGTGGTTGTCGTTGGAGCAGCTGTGGTTGTCGTTGGGGCAGCTGTGGTTGTCGTTGGAGCAGCTGTGGTTGTCGCTGCAGCAGCTGTGGTTGTCGTTGGAGCAGCTGTGGTTGTCGTTTCAGCAGCTGTGGTTGTCATTTTAGCAGCTGTGGTTGTCGTTTCAGCAGCTGTGGTTGTCGTTTCAGCAGCTGTGGTTGTTGTTTCAGCAGCTGTGGTTGTCGTTGGAGCAGCTGTGGTTGTCGTTTCAGCAGCTGTGGTTGTCGTTTCAGCAGCTGTTGTTGTCGTTGGGGCAGCTGTGGTTGTCGTTGGGGCAGCTGTGGTTGTCGCTGGAGCAGCTGTGGTTGTCGTTTCAGCAGCTGTGGTCGTCGTTTCAGCAGCCGTGGTTGTTGTTTCAGCAGCTGTGGTTGTCGTTGGAGCAGCTGTGGTTGTCGTTTCAGCAGCTGTGGTTGTTGTTTCAGCAGCTGTGGTTGTCGTTGGGGCAGCTGTGGTTGTCGCTGGAGCAGCTGTGGTTGTTGTTTCAGCAGCTGTGGTTGTCGTTGAGGCAGCTGTGGTTGTCGTTCGGGCAGCTGTGGTTGTCGCTGGAGCAGCTGTGGTTGTCGTTTCAGCAGCTGTGGTTGTCGTTTCAGCAGCTGTGGTTGTCGTTTCAGCAGCTGTGGTTGTTGTTTCAGCAGCTGTGGTTGCCGCTGGAGCAGCTGTGGTTGTCGTTTCAGCAGCTGTGGTTGTCGTTTCAGCAGCTGTTGTTGTCGTTGGGGCAGCTGTGGTTGTCGTTGGAGCAGCTGTGGTTGTTGTTTCAGCAGCTGTGGTTGTCGTTGGGGCAGCTGTGGTTGTCGTTGGGGCAGCTGTGGTTGTCGCTGGAGCAGTTGTGGTTGTCGTTTCAGCAGCTGTGGTTGTCGTTTCAGCAGCTGTGGTTGTTGTTTCAGCAGCTGTGGTTGTCGTTGGAGCAGCTGTGGTTGTCGTTTCAGCAGCTGTTGTTGTCGTTGGGGCAGCTGTGGTTGTCGTTGGAGCAGCTGTGGTTGTTGTTTCAGCAGCTGTGGTTGTCGTTGGACCAGCTGTGGTTGTCGTTGGGGCAGCTGTGGTTGTCGTTGGGGCAGCTGTGGTTGTCGTTGGAGCAGCTGTGGTTGTCGTTGGGGCAGCTGTGGTTGTCGTTGGAGCAGCTGTGGTTGTCGCTGCAGCAGCTGTGGTTGTCGTTGGAGCAGCTGTGGTTGTCGTTTCAGCAGCTGTGGTTGTCATTTTAGCAGCTGTGGTTGTCGTTTCAGCAGCTGTGGTTGTTGTTTCAGCAGCTGTGGTTGTCGTTGGAGCAGCTGTGGTTGTCGTTTCAGCAGCTGTGGTTGTCGTTTCAGCAGCTGTTGTTGTCGTTGGGGCAGCTGTGGTTGTCGTTGGGGCAGCTGTGGTTGTCGCTGGAGCAGCTGTGGTTGTCGTTTCAGCAGCTGTGGTCGTCGTTTCAGCAGCCGTGGTTGTTGTTTCAGCAGCTGTGGTTGTCGTTGGAGCAGCTGTGGTTGTCGTTTCAGCAGCTGTGGTTGTCGTTGGGGCAGCTGTGGTTGTCGTTTGAGCAGCTGTGGTTGTTGTTTCAGCAGCTGTGGTTGTCGTTGGACCAGCTGTGGTTGTCGTTGGGGCAGCTGTTGTTGTCGTTTCAGCATCTGTGGTTGTCGTTTCAGCAGCAGTGGTTGTCGTTGGAGCAGCTGTGGTCGTCGTTGCAACTTCTGTGTTTGTCGGTGGAGCAGCCGTGGTTGTCGTTTCAGCAGCTGTGGTTGTTGTTGCTGCAGCTGTGGTTGTCGTTGGAGCAGCTGTTGTCGTCTTTGCAACTTCTATGTTTGTCGGTGGAACAGCCGCGGTTGTCATTTCAGCAGCTGTGGTTGTTGTTGGGGCAGCTGTGGTTGTCGTTGGAACAGCTGTGTTTGTCGTTTCAGCAGCTGTGGTTGTCGTTGGAGCAGCTGTAGTTGTCGCTGCAGCAGCTGTGGTTGTCGTTGGATCAGCTGTGATTGTTGTTTCAGCAGCTGTGGTTGTCGTTTCAGCAGCTGTGGTTGTCGTTTTAGCAGCTGTGGTTGTTGTTTCAGCAGCTGTGGTTGTCGTTGGAGCAGCTGTGGTTGTCGTTTCAGCAGCTGTGGTTGTCGTTTCAGCAGCTGTTGTTGTCGTTGGGGCAGCTGTGGTTGTCGTTTCAGCAGCTGTGGTTGTCGTTTCAGCAGCTGTGGTTGTCGCTGGAGCAGCTGTGGTTGTCGTTGGAGCAGCTGTGGTTGTCGTTTCAGCAGCTGTGGCTGTCGTTTCAGCAGCTGTGGTTGTCGTTGGAGCAGCTGTGGTTGTCGTTGGAGCAGCTGTGGTTGTCGTTGGAGCAGCTGTGGTTGTCGTTTCAGCAGCAGTGGTTGTCGTTGGAGCAGCTGTGGTCGTCGTTGCAACTTCGGTGTTTGTCGGTGGAGCAGCCGTGGTTGTCGTTTCATCAGCTGTGGTTGCTGTTGGGGCAGCTGTAGTTGTTGTTGGGGCAGCTGTGGTTGTCGTTGGAACAGCTGTGGTTGTCGTTTCAGCAGCTGTGGTTGTCGTTAGAGCAGCTGTGGTTGTCGTTTCAGCAGCTGTGGTTGTCGTTGGAGCAGCTGTGGTTGTCGTTGGGGCAGCTGTGGTTGTCGTTTCTGCAGTCGTGGTTGTCGTTTCAGCAGCCGTGGTTGTCGTTTCAGCAGCTGTGGTTGTCGTTGGAGCAGCTGTGGTTGTTGTTTCAGCAGCTGTTGTTGTCGTTGGAGCAGCTGTGGTTGTCGTTTCAGCAGCTGTGGTTGTCGTTTCAGCAGCTGTGGTTGTCGTTGGAGCAGCTGTGGTTGTTGTTTCAGCAGCTGTGGTTGTCGTTGGAGCAGCCGTGGTTGTCGTTTCAGCAGCTGTGGTTGTCGTTTCAGCAGCTGTGGTTGTCGTTGGAGCAGCTGTGGTTGTCGTTTCTGCAGCCGTGGTTGTCGTTTCAGCAGCTGTGGTTGTCGTTGGGGCAGCTGTGGTTGTCGTTGGAGCAGCTGTGGTTGTCGTTTCAGCAGCTGTGTTTGTCGGTGGAGCACCTGTGGTTGTCGTTTCTGCAGCCGTGGTTGTCGTTTCAGCAGCTGTGGTTGTCGTTGGGGCAGCTGTGGTTGTCGTTGGAGTAGCTGTGGTTGTCGTTTCAGCAGCTGTGGTTGTCGTTTCAGCTGCTGTGGTTGTCGTTGGAGCAGCTGTGGTTGTCGTTTCGGCAGCTGTGGTTGTCGTTTCAGCAGCTGTGGTTGTCGTTGGAGCAGCTGTGGTTGTTGTTTCAGCAGCTGTGGTTGTCGTTTCAGCAGCTGTGGTTGTCGTTGGGGCAGCTGTGGTTGTCTTTGGAGCAGCTGGGCTTGTCTTTGGAGTAGCTGTGGTTGTCGTTTCTGCAGCTGTGGTTGTTGGTGGGGCAGCTGTGGTTGTCGTTTCAGCAGCTGTGGTTGTCGTTGGAGCAGCTGTGGGTGTCGTTGTAGCAGCTGTGGTCGTCGTTGCAACTTCTGTGTTTGTCGGTGGAGCAGCCGTGGTTGTCGTTTCATCAGCTGTGGTTGCTGTTGGGGCAGCTGTAGTTGTTGTTGGGGCAGCTGTGGTTGTCGTTGGAACAGCTGTGGTTGTCGTTTCAGCAGCTGTGGTTGTCGTTAGAGCAGCTGTGGTTGTCGTTTCAGCAGCTGTGGTTGTCGGTGGAGCAGCTGTGGTTCTCGTTGGGGCAGCTGTGGTTGTCGTTTCTGCAGTCGTGGTTGTCGTTTCAGCAGCCGTGGTTGTCGTTTCAGCAGCTGTGGTTGTCGTTTGAGCAGCTGTGGTTGTTGTTTCAGCAGCTGTGGTTGTCGTTGGAGCAGCTGTGGTTGTCGTTTCAGCAGCTGTGGTTGTCGTTTCAGCAGCTGTGGTTGTCGTTGGAGCAGCTGTGGTTGTTGTTTCAGCAGCTGTGGTTGTCGTTGGAGCAGCCGTGGTTGTCGTTTCAGCAGCTGTGGTTGTCGTTGGAGCAGCTGTGGTTGTCGTTTCAGCAGCTGTGGTTGTCGTTGGAGCTTCTGTGGTTGTCGTTGGAGCAGCCGTGGTTGTCGTTTCTGCAGCCGTGGTTGTCGTTTCAGCAGCTGTGGTTGTCGTTTGGGCAGCTGTGGTTGTCGTTGGAGCAGCTGTGGTTGTCGTTTCAGCAGCTGTGTTTGTCGGTGGAGCACCTGTGGTTGTCGTTGGAGCAGCTGTGGTTGTCGTTTCTGCAGCCGTGGTTGTCGTTTCAGCAGCTGTGGTTGTCGTTGGGGCAGCTGTGGTTGTCGTTGGAGCAGCTGTGGTTGTCGTTTCAGCAGCTGTGGTTGTCGTTTCAGCTGCTGTGGTTGTCGTAGGAGCAGCTGTGGTTGTCGTTTCGGCAGCTGTGGTTGTCGTTTCGGCAGCTGTGGTTGTCGTTTCAGCAGCTGTGGTTGTCGTTGGGGCAGCTGTGGTTGTCGTTGGAGCAGCTGTGGTTGTCGTTTCAGCAGCTGTGGTTGTCGTTGGAGCAGCTGTGGTTGTTGTTTCAGCAGCTGTGGTTGTCGTTTCAGCAGCTGTGGTTGTCGTTGGGGCAGCTGTGGTTGTCTTTGGAGCAGCTGGGGTTGTCTTTGGAGTAGCTGTGGTTGTCGTTTCTGCAGCTGTGGTTGTTGGTGGGGCAGCTGTGGTTGTCGTTTCAGCAGCTGTGGTTGTCGTTGGAGCAGCTGTGGGTGTCGTTGTAGCAGCTGTGGTCATCGTTGCAACTTCTGTGTTTGTCGGTGGAGCAGCCGTGGTTGTCGTTTCATCAGCTGTGGTTGTTGTTGGGGCAGCTGTGGTTGTTGTTGGGGCAGCTGTGGTTGTTGTTGGAACAGCTGTGGTTGTCGTTTCAGCAGCTGTGGTTGTTGTTAGAGCAGCTGTGGTTGTCGTTTCAGCAGCTGTGGTTGTAGCTGGAGCAGCTGTGGTTGTCGTTGGGGCAGCTGTGGTTGTCGTTTCTGCAGTCGTGGTTGTCGTTTCAGCAGCTGTGGTTGTCGTTTCAGCAGCTGTGGTTGTCGTTGGAGCAGCTGTGGTTGTTGTTTCAGCAGCTGTGGTTGTCGTTGGAGCAGCTGTGGTTGTCGTTTCAGCAGCTGTGGTTGTCGTTGGGGCAGCTGTGATTGTCGTTTCAGCAGCTGTGGTTGTCGTTGGGGCAGCTGTGGTTGTCTTTGGAGCAGCTGGGGTTGTTGTTTCAGCAGCTGTGGTTGTCGTTGGAGCAGCTGTGGTTGTCGTTTCAGCAGCTGTGGTTGTCGTTGGGGCAGCTGTGATTGTCGTTTCAGCAGCTGTGGTTGTCGTTGGGGCAGCTGTGGTTGTCTTTGGAGCAGCTGGGGTTGTCTTTGGAGTAGCTGTGGTTGTCGTTTCTGCAGCTGTGGTTGTTGGTGGGGCAGCTGTGGTTGTCGTTTCATCAGCTGTGGTTGTTGTTGGGGCAGCTGTGGTTGTTGTTGGGGCAGCTGTGGTTGTCTTTGGAACAGCTGTGGTTGTAGTTTCAGCAGCTGTGGTTGTTGTTAGAGCAGCTGTGGTTGTCGTTTCAGCAGCTGTGGTTGTCGCTGGAGCAGCTGTGGTTGTCGTTGGGGCAGCTGTGGTTGTCGTTTCTGCAGTCGTGGTTGTCGTTTCAGCAGCTGTGGTTGTCGTTTCAGCAGCTGTGGTTGTCGTTGGAGCAGCTGTGGTTGTTGTTTCAGCAGCTGTGGTTGTCGTTGGAGCAGCTGTGGTTGTCGTTTCAGCAGCTGTGGTTGTCGTTGGGGCAGCTGTGATTGTCGTTTCTGCAGCCGTGGTTGTCGCTTCAGCAGCTGTGGTTGTCGTTTCAGCAGCTGTGGTTGTCGTTGGAGCAGCTGTGGTTGTCGTTTCAGCATCTGTGGTTGTCGGTGGAGCAGCTGTGGTTGTCGTTGGAGCAGCTGTGGTTGTCGTTTCTGCAGCCGTGGTTGTCGTTTCAGCAGCTGTGGTTGTCGTTGGGGCAGCTGTGGTTGTCGTTGGAGCAGCTGTGGTTGTCGTTTCAGCAGCTGTGGTTGTCGTTTCAGCAGCTGTGGTTGTCGTTGGAGCAGCTGTGGTTGTCGTTTCGGCAGCTGTGGTTGTCGTTTCGGCAGCTGTGGTTGTCGCTTCGGCAGCTGTGGTTGTCGTTGGGGCAGCTGTGGTTGTCGTTGGAGCAGCTGTGGTTGTCGTTTCAGCAGCTGTGGTTGTCGTTGGAGCAGCTGTGGTTGTCTTTGGAGCAGCTGGGGTTGTCTTTGGAGTAGCTGTGGTTGTCGTTTCTGCAGCTGTGGTTGTTGGTGGGGCAGCTGTGGTTGTCGTTTCTGCAGCTGTGGTTGTTGGTGGGGCAGCTGTGGTTGTCGTTTCAGCAGCTGTGGTTGTCGTTGGAGCAGCTGTGGGTGTCGTTGTAGCAGCTGTGGTCGTCGTTGGATCTTCTGTGTTTGTCGGTAGAGCTTCTGTGGTTGTCGTTTGAGCAGCCGTGGTTGTCGTTTCTGCAGCCGTGGTTGTCGTTTCAGCAGCTGTGGTTGTCGCTGGGGCAGCTGTGGTTGTCGTTGGAGCAGCTGTGGTTGTCGTTTCAGCAGCTGTGTTTGTCAGTGGAGCAGCTGTGGTTGTCGTTGGGGCAGCTGTGGTTATTTCTTCAGCTGTGGTTGTTATTCCTGCAGGATTACAATTAAAATTTGTAGTTAGACATTGTCCGAAGTGAAATGGTATAGCTCAGATGGGTTTACCGTGAAAGCAAAAAATTCAAAATAAACATAATTATTTTCTTTACTTATGTTGTCGATTTATAATTCTACTTGCTGTACCTCATAATTCAATTTAACATTTTAAAACTTACCAACACACAGAAGGAGGATGACACAGATATTCATCATTTTGGGATGTGCTATTCTGTTGAAAAAAATATAATCATTTTTGTCAGATTCAGTTAAGCAATGACAACTAAATAGCATTTACTATCTAAAATCTGTATTTATACTACTGCTTGCTGCATTATAGCAAATTGCGTAAAAATGTATTGTCACTTATTGTATGCGTTGAAATTCATTTCTTTATTTCATTACATGCTCCACTGCATCTTTGAGACAATAATCCATTGTTAGCTGTAAATGCAAACTACCATTCATAAATGTTAGGATCAACAAAAGAGGATTGTCATTGTATTACTGCTGGCATTTACATTGTTTCTGGAATAAAACAAGCTTTTTTGTGCATTACTTATTTTATTATGGATTAAAAAAAGTAAAACCTCTGTCTAATACCAAAATACACAACATAGTTGTAGCTGTAGACACATATAATAAAAATATTTTTAAAAATATGTTTTTTTATCTTCCATAAAAGAATTAAACAAATAGCAAATTAGTGTAACACCAACAATTATTACACCGACAGACGGTGGATGACGAATATTATGATGACTAGTATCGCGGATAATTTAATTGTTACTAAAGAAAGACAGAAAACAGGTATTGCATTGTGATTGAAGCTGTGATGCTCTTTGCTGTTTGCTGGTCGATATCTTCCACTGAACACATATCACCTTTTATATCCACACAAAACAGGTAACATGATATCAGGCTCTGAACATGGACGCACATAATTTGAATGAGGATTTTTTCATTTATTTTATTAAAGATGTGGCCACCCCTGTAAGAGTTACATTTTAAGTCTTCTTTTTGGTTACTGCATAAAGAAACCGGTTGAGGGACATTTCTTTTGAGACATGACGGTGAATTTGTGGGGAAGATATTCTTGATGTTCTGATAAACATTTGTTTTTCTTCATGAGATTACACCAAGTGTTTTTGTCATTATCAGCTAATGTGTTGATTGGTGTTTTTTTAGTGTATACGTATGAGGGACTGGAAGAACCATTTTGTTTTTTTATTGTTAATTATCAAAATTTTACGTCACTCATTGCATAATGTTAAAATTAATTTCATTAATTTATTTACATTAACTTTGGCATCTTTGAGACAATAATACTTTGTTATCTGTAAATGCAAACTACCATGTATAAATGTTAGGATCTACAAATGAGGATTGTCATTGTATTATTGTAGGCACGAAAAAAACGGCTTTTTTGTGCATTACTTGTTTTTTTTTATGAATTTTAAAAAGTAAAACTACTATCTGTCTAATACCAACATACACAAGATAGTTCTAGCTGTAGACACATATAATAATTAAAATGTTTAAAACATGTATTATTATCCTCCAGAAAATCATTAAACAAAGAGCAGATAAGTGTAACACCAACAATTATTACACCGACAGACCGTGGGTGATGATTATTATGATGACTATTATTGCGGATAATTGCATTGTTGTTGAAGAAAGACAGAAAACACAACTTGCATTGCTTGAAATTGCACTAATATTCATCATTGAAATACTTACAGGTTTTCTGTGCCGTAGATTTGTCTTGACTGCAGTGATTGAAGCTGTGATGCTCTCTGATTCCACCTGTTGCTGTTTGCTTTTTGATGCCCTGCACTGAACAAACATCACCTTTTATATCCATTCACACAAAGCAGATAATAAAACATCAAACAGTGAACAACGTTGAGGAATTGTAAAAGTACTGGGTTTTTAAGGTGTGGCCACCCCTGTAATATGTCATTCTTACGTCTTCTTTTGGGTTACTGCTTAAAGAAACTGGTTGAGGGACATTTATTTTCGAGACAGGACGTTGGATTTGTGGGGAAGGTCTTTGTGTTGTGAAGATTACACCAAGTGTTGTTGTCTTTGGTCAGTCTATGTCTGGTTTAGTGTTCATTTGTGTATAGGTACGAGAGAGTGGAAGAACCACACCTTCAGGAGAGAATCTATTAATGATGCTCTTACACCACCTCGTCATGAAAAAAAGGTTGTTACTAAACTTACAGTTTTGTATCCAGACATAGGGGTAATTTAAACATTGGTCCTTTGCCTTGAACATCATTGATATTTCTGAGTAGAACCAGCGGCTCGATCTTTATTTAACTCTAAGATTTGTAATTTAATGTAATTTAATATAGTGTAAGCATGTAATGACAAATTGTCAAATATTTCAATGCCAGTTCTACAAATGGTATTTCAGAAGTGTGATGAACGGTATATTACTGTCAGCAAGGTCACTGAGAAAAGCCTGAATGTTACATTTCTATTGATAACAATCCTATAGCTTGAGCTTTCCAATCTAGCACTTCTAACACAGACTAGAGGACAGTTGTTTTTAAAGCCAAGCACAAAATCTCCAAAAGCAGTCATTATATCCGTCCTATTTGAGAGAATCACATTTTTTAAAGTTGATTTTGAAGGATCCTTCAATTAGTTCTGCCTGGCTCATCAATCATCTGTGCCAGGTTGAGATTGTCACACAAATTTTCAATTACGTGTCTATTTCTTATATGTCACATTTAATAAAAAAGACATCATTTGAGATTTGCCATGCTTTCTAACCACATTTTTCTGCTGTTTGGTATGGCGTACTCAGGATCTGCTCTTAATAGGAAGCCTTTGGCTCGTGTGCTCTACTTAAACTGTACCTCTCAGTTCACCGGACAGGCCTTCACGATAAAAACTTTATCAACCATTTTTTAATGAAATGAACACACCCCGCCAGGGACAATAGCAAAGAAGCCAACTATTCATATGATCATGATGCTGCATCATACAAAAATAAGGACACTCTGATTCTTTGTATTTCACACTCTAATACTTTGAATACTTTGCATGGAATATTAACATGCATAAAGCAGACAAAACAATCACCACAGTATGCAACATATTTTTTAATAAGCAATTAAATACGAAGGAAAGCACTATGGATATTAAATATCTTGATTACATTAGACGTACTGTTCATGTTGGTGCTGTGTCAATGTTAACAGCAGTTAGTAAAAGTTGTTTGTATGCTTGTGTTATGTCAAAAGAATATACATCAAGTGAGAACTGAGAACTTCACAAGTTTGTCAGTGTATTTAATTACTGCATCAGTTGTAGTAAAAATACCTTATTGGTAACACTTTACTTGAAGGTATCGACATAATCGTGACATGACACTGTCATGAACGTGGCATAAACGTTAGAAATTATTTTGTGTTTGTAAACAACTTAAGTCACATTTATCATGTTGTGGTGCTGTGATGCTCGCTGCTGTTTGCTGGTTGATGTCCAACGCTGAACACACATCACCTTTCATATCCATTCACACAAAACAGGTCATATGACATCAGGCTCTGAACAAGGACGCACCTGGTAAGGTTGGATTTGTGGGGAAGGTTTTTGTGATGTTCTGGTAAACATTTTTTTGTTTTCCTCATAAAAGTACACCAAGCGTTTTGTCATTGTGCAGTTTATGTATTGATCGGTTTTTATTTGGGGGTCTTTTCCACCTTTAATGTTGACAGTACAGCTAGCTGAGAAAGGGGAGAGAGAGGGGGAAGACATGCAGGAAATCATCACAGGTCGGATTCTAACCCTGGACCTCTGCGTCAAGGCATAAACCTCTCAGTATATGTGCAACTGCTCTACCAACTGAGCTAACCCGGCCACTGTTGATTGGTTTTCATTTGTGTATACGTATGAGAGGCTGAAAGAATCTATTATTATAGAGATGAGAGAATTTTATTATTGATGTTCTGACAAAAACGTCGGGAAAAGCTTCAAAAACGTACACGAACAAAAGTGTCGAAAAAGACGACCAAACCCATGAAATTAAAGTTTAAATTTGAAATTTGGACCCAGAAAAACAAAAAATTGCATAGTTGACGGGAAGACAACACAAGGGTTAATAGGAAGCAGAAACAGATTGTGACCAAGACTTTATTATGGTGTGTTCACACCAAACATTAAGTGAACGTAGGTTGCAATAATAACCCGGCACTAACCCTCTAAAGGGTTCTATTTCTTCGGGGTTTAAATCCTAATAAGTCCCATTAAATTGGTTTGTAGAGTGTCATTAAACCAGATAAATCTAAGAAATCAATTTAACCTAACCCCTGATAAATAATTTGTTAAAGTGAGTAATGAACCAAACTGTCACTGTTACAATTCTCTTTGTTGTTTGCTATAAGACTGGATGAACCCTAAATGGACCTTCTTGCAAAGTACAATTTATTCTGGTATAATTCAGACCAAAAAAGGGATCACACCTTTAAAACGCCTGTCGTTCTCATTAATAGATTCTCCCCCAAAAGTGTGGTTCTTCCAGTCTCTCATACAACTACACAAATAAACACTAAACAAGACATAACCTGCACAATCACGAAAACTCACACTGGAATCTTAAAATGAAAAAAAATGCTAGGATTACATCACAAATACCTCCAGTACAAATACAACATCATATCTTAAACGAAAAGTCCTTGACGTATCTAAAAAAAAAATGTCCCTCAAGAGCTTTCTTTAGGCAGTAAGATAAAAGAAGATGTAAGAATGAGCTATTACAGGGGTGGCCACACCTTAAACACCCATTACTCATACAAATCATGAACATGTTCAGAGCCTGATATCGTATTACGTGTTTTGTGTGGATATAAAAGGTGATGTGTGTTCAGTGGAGGACATCAACTCAAGGAGGAAGAGCATTTATTTTTGCAGCCTGATCTCAGAGATTTCCGTGAAATGATCACGAACTGTTAACACCGCATTACGTGGTGGTGACATACAATGTGTGAATATTCTGTGTGGCCACCACGGAAAACAATGCCAATGTAAAGTCAATGAGAAGATGACGTAGCATTAAGAGTGACTACGGTAGCGAGTAGTATGAGAGGACAAAAGTCGGCATAGGGACGTTGGTTGGGGTGGTGGATGGGTCAAACAACACAGGACTTTCAACCAGCAGACCAGGGACCGTGTCCTGCGTGTCACGTTTCCTAAACCCAACCGTCCCGTTCTTCTTTTCCTAAACCCAACCGTCCCGTTGTTGTCCAATGTGTCATGGAAACGTAAGCCCACCCACGACCTATTACTTAACTTAAGGGGCAGTGTTCATTTCACGGAATTCTGTGAAATCAGGTTGTATTTCTGAGATTAAAAGTCAGCCAATGGGCTGCTTCACCAGTACGCCTTGTTGGAGCCCAGGCTTTGTCCTTTGCCTTTAACATCATTGATATTTCTGTGGAGAATCAGCGGCTTGATCTATCTTTAAATCTAAGCATTGTTATTTAATGTAATGTTAGCATGTAATTAATTTGTCAAACATGTCAATGCCAGTTCAAAAAATGTTATTTCAAAAGTGTGATGAACGGTATATTACTGTCAGCAAGGTCACTGAGAAAAGCCTGAATGTTACATTCCTTTTGATAAATATCCAAGAGCTTGATCTTTGCAATCTAGCACTTCTAACGCAGACTAGAGGACAGCGGTTATTAAAGCCAAGAGTAAAATCTCTAGAAGCAGTCATTATGTCCCTCCTGTTTGAGAGAATCACATTTTTCAATGTTGATTTTGAAGGATCCTTCAAGTCTCATCAATCAACTGTAACATGGTTGAATGTGTTTCTTGAGATGCCAACATGGGCTTACCACACACTACTAGAAGAAACAAATATGAGTATGATGCTGCATCATACAGACACAAGTAAATTAATTCTTTGTATTTCACACTTTAATATTTTATGTACTTTACATGGAATATGAACACATAAAAATGCAGACAACAGAACAATCACCACAATGTGCAGCAGAGTTTCCACTACGTACATTTCTTACAGTGTAATGCAATCAAATACAAATGAACTGCCATATTGATATTAAATCTCTTTGAATATATTAGACATAAAAGCTGTTTATTCTTGTGGCCAATCACTGCATGTGGCTCATATGGTTCTGTGTCACTGTTAACAGCAGTTAATAAAAGTTGTATGTATGCTTGTCCTATGTAAAAAGAATATACATCAGGTTTGTCTGTGTACTTAATTAGTGCATGACATAAGATCTGTTATAAATAGTAAGTTTTGCGTTTGTAAAAACATGAGTCACAGCTAAAGCACATTAGATATATAGCATCAAGTCTCTTCATGAACAATAGAAAGTGTACACCGTGTCTAAATGTTGTTGGTATTAAGTCGCTTGATCCACTCCAGTTAATTCCAAATAACAGCTGTAACAACTGCTATGACCAAAAGGAAACTTGTTTTGTTAATGACTGCAGAGAAGGCAGCACTAGTTGGCTTCGGTGTAGTTGTTGTTACTGCTGGAGCAGCTGTGGTTGACGATGCTGCAGCTGTGATTGTTGTTGCTGCAGCTGTGGTTGCCGTTGCTGCAGCTGTGGTCGGCGTTGCTGCAGCTGTGATCGTCGTTGGAGCAGCTGTGCTTGACGTTGCTGTTGTGATTGTTGTTCCTGCATCGGTGGATGTTGTTGCTGCAGCTGTGGATGTTGTTGCTGCAGCCGTGGTTGTCGTTGCTGCCGCAGTGGTTGTCGTTGGAGCAGCGGTGGTCGTCGTTGGAACTTCTGTGTTTGTCGGTGGAGCAGCTGTGGTTGTCGTTGGAGCAGCTGTGGTTGTCGTTTCAGCAGCTGTGGTTGTCGTTTCAGCAGCTGTGGTTGTCGTTTCAGCAGCTGTGGTTGTCGTTGGAGCAGCTGTGGTTGTTGTTGGAGCTGCTGTGGTTGTCGTTGGAGCAGCTGTGGTTGTCGTTTCAGCAGCTGTGGTTGTCGTTTCAGCAGCTGTTGTTGTCGTTGGGGCAGCTGTTGTTGTCGTTGGAGCAGCTGTGGTTGTCGTTTCAGCAGCTGTGGTTGTCGTGTCAGTAGCTGTGGTTGTCGTTTCAGCAGCTGTGGTTGTCGTTTCAGCAGCTGTGGTTGTCGTTGGAGTAGCTGTGGTTGTCGGAGCAGCTGTGGTCGTCGTTGCAACTTCTGTGTTTGTCGGTGGAGCGGCCGTGGTTGTCGTTTCAGCAGCTGTGGTTGTTGTTGGGTCAGCTGTGGTTGTCGTTGGAACAGCTGTGGTTGTCGTTTGAGCAGCTGATGTTGTCATTTCAGCAGCTGTGGTTGTCGTTGGAGCAGCTGTGGTTGTTGTTTCAGCAGCTGTGGTTGTCGTTGGGGCAGCTGTGGTTGTCGTTTCAGCAGCTGTGGTTGTCGTTGGAGCAGCGGTGGTTGTCGTTTCGGCAGCTGTGGTTGTCGTTGGGGCAGCTGTGGTTGTCGTTGGTGCAGCTGTGGTTGACGTTGGAGCAGCTGTGGTTGTCGTTTCTGCAGCCGTGGTTGTCGTTTCAGCAGCTGTGGTTGTTGTAGGGGCAGCTGTGGTTGTCGTTTCAGCAGCTGTGGTTGTCGTTGGAGCAGCTGTGGTTGTCGTTGGAGCAGCTGTGGTTGTCGTTGGGGCAGCTGTGGTTGTCGTTTCAGCAGCTGTGGTTGTCGTTTCAGCAGCTGTGGTTGTCGTTGGAGCAGCTATGGTTGTCGTTGGAGCAGCTGTGGTCGTCGTTGCAACTTCTGTGTTTGTCGGTGGAGCAGCCGTGGTTGTCGTTTCAGCAGCTGTGGTTGTTGTAGGAGCAGCTATGGTTGTCGTTGGAGCAGCTGTGGTCGTCGTTGCAACTTCTGTGTTTGTCGGTGGAGCAGCTGTGGTTGTCGTTTCAGCAGCTGTGGTTGTCGTTGGGGCAGCTGTGGTTGTCGTTTCTGCAGCCGTGGTTGTCGTTGGAGCAGCTGTGGTTGTCGTTTCAGCAGCTGTGGTTGTCGTTGGAGCAGCTGTGGTTGTCGATTCAGCAGCTGTGGTTGTCGTTTCAGCAGCTGTGGTTGTCGATGGGGCAGATGTGGTTGTCGTTGGGGCAGCTATGGTTGTCGTTGGAGCAGCTGTGGTTGTCGTTTCAGCAGCTGTGGTTGTCGTTTCAGCAGCTGTGGTTGTCGTTGGGGCAGCTGTGGTTGTCTTTTCTGCAGCCGTGGTTGTCGTTTCAACAGCTGTGGTTGTCGTTGGGGCAGCTGTGGTTGTCGTTTGAGCAGCTGTGGTTGTTGTTTCAGCAGCTGTGGTTGTCGTTTCAGCAGCTGTGGTTGTCGGAGCAGCTGTGGTTGTCGTTTCAGCAACTGTGGTTGTCGTTGGAGCAGCTGTGGTTGTCGTTTCAGCAGCTGTGGTTGTAGTTGGAGCAGCTGTGTTCGTCGTTGCAACTTCTGTGGTTGTCGGTGGAGCAGCCGTGGTGGTCGTTTCAGCAGCTGTGGTTGTTGTTGGGGCAGCTGTGGTTGTCGTTGGAACAGCTGTGGTTGTTGTTTCAGCAGCTGTGGTTGTCGTTGGAGCAGCTGTGGTTGTCGTTTCAGCAGCTGTGGTTGTCGTTGGAGCAGCTGTGGTTGTCGTTTCAGCAGCTGTGGTTGTCGTTGGGGCAGCTGTGGTTGTCGTTTCAGCAGCCGTGGTTGTCGTTTCAACAGCTGTGGTTGTCGTTGGGGCAGCTGTGGTTGTCGTTGGAGCAGCTGTCGTTGTTGTTTCAGCAGCTGTGGTTGTCGTTTCAGCAGCTGTGGTTGTCGTTGGAGCAGCTGTTGTTGTCGTTTCAGCAGCTGTGGTTGTCGTTGGGGCAGCTGTGGTTGTCGTTTCTGCAGCCGTGGTTGTCGTTGGAGCAGCTGTGGTTGTCGTTTCAGCAGCTGTGGTTGTCGTTGGAGCAGCTGTGGTTGTCGATTCAGCAGCTGTGGTTGTCGTTTCAGCAGCTGTGGTTGTCGTTGGGGCAGCTGTGGTTGTCGTTGGGGCAGCTATGGTTGTCGTTGGAGCAGCTGTGGTTGTCGTTTCAGCAGCTGTAGTTGTCGTTTCAGCAGCTGTGGTTGTCGTTGGAGCTGCTGTGGTTGTCGTTGGAGCAGCTGTGGTTGTCGTTTCAGCAGCTGTGGTTGTCGTTTCAGCAGCTGTTGTTGTCGTTGGGGCAGCTGTTGTTGTCGTTGGAGCAGCTGTGGTTGTCGTTTCAGCAGCTGTGGTTGTCGTGTCAGTAGCTGTGGTTGTCGTTTCAGCAGCTGTGGTTGTCGTTTCAGCAGCTGTGGTTGTCGTTGGAGTAGCTGTGGTTGTCGGAGCAGCTGTGGTCGTCGTTGCAACTTCTGTGTTTGTCGGTGGAGCGGCCGTGGTTGTCGTTTCAGCAGCTGTGGTTGTTGTTGGGTCAGCTGTGGTTGTCGTTGGAACAGCTGTGGTTGTCATTTCAGCAGCTGTGGTTGTCGTTGGAGCAGCTGTGGTTGTTGTTTCAGCAGCTGTGGTTGTCGTTGGGGCAGCTGTGGTTGTCGTTTCAGCAGCTGTGGTTGTCGTTTCAGCAGCTGTGGTTGTCGTTGGAGCAGCGGTGGTTGTCGTTTCGGCAGCTGTGGTTGACGTTGGGGCAGCTGTGGTTGTCGTTGGTGCAGCTGTGGTTGACGTTGGAGCAGCTGTGGTTGTCGTTTCTGCAGCCGTGGTTGTCGTTTCAGCAGCTGTGGTTGTTGTAGGGGCAGCTGTGGTTGTCGTTTCAGCAGCTGTGGTTGTCGTTGGAGCAGCTGTGGTTGTCGTTGGAGCAGCTGTGGTTGTCGTTGGGGCAGCTGTGGTTGTCGTTTCAGCAGCTGTGGTTGTCGTTTCAGCAGCTGTGGTTGTCGTTGGAGCAGCTATGGTTGTCGTTGGAGCAGCTGTGGTCGTCGTTGCAACTTCTGTGTTTGTCGGTGGAGCAGCCGTGGTTGTCGTTTCAGCAGCTGTGGTTGTTGTAGGAGCAGCTATGGTTGTCGTTGGAGCAGCTGTGGTCGTCGTTGCAACTTCTGTGTTTGTCGGTGGAGCAGCTGTGGTTGTCGTTTCAGCAGCTGTGGTTGTCGTTGGGGCAGCTGTGGTTGTCGTTTCTGCAGCCGTGGTTGTCGTTGGAGCAGCTGTGGTTGTCGTTTCAGCAGCTGTGGTTGTCGTTGGAGCAGCTGTGGTTGTCGATTCAGCAGCTGTGGTTGTCGTTTCAGCAGCTGTGGTTGTCGTTGGGGCAGCTGTGGTTGTCGTTGGGGCAGCTATGGTTGTCGTTGGAGCAGCTGTGGTTGTCGTTTCAGCAGCTGTGGTTGTCGTTTCAGCAGCTGTGGTTGTCGTTGGGGCAGCTGTGGTTGTCTTTTCTGCAGCCGTGGTTGTCGTTTCAACAGCTGTGGTTGTCGTTGGGGCAGCTGTGGTTGTCGTTTGAGCAGCTGTGGTTGTTGTTTCAGCAGCTGTGGTTGTCGTTTCAGCAGCTGTGGTTGTCGGAGCAGCTGTGGTTGTCGTTTCAGCAACTGTGGTTGTCGTTGGAGCAGCTGTGGTTGTCGTTTCAGCAGCTGTGGTTGTAGTTGGAGCAGCTGTGTTCGTCGTTGCAACTTCTGTGGTTGTCGGTGGAGCAGCCGTGGTGGTCGTTTCAGCAGCTGTGGTTGTTGTTGGGGCAGCTGTGGTTGTCGTTGGAACAGCTGTGGTTGTTGTTTCAGCAGCTGTGGTTGTCGTTGGAGCAGCTGTGGTTGTCGTTTCAGCAGCTGTGGTTGTCGTTGGAGCAGCTGTGGTTGTCGTTTCAGCAGCTGTGGTTGTCGTTGGAGCAGCTGTGGTTGTCGTTTCAGCAGCTGTGGTTGTCGTTGGGGCAGCTGTGGTTGTCGTTTCTGCAGCCGTGGTTGTCGTTGGAGCAGCTGTGGTTGTCGTTTCAGCAGCTGTGGTTGTCGTTGGAGCAGCTGTGGTTGTCGATTCAGCAGCTGTGGTTGTCGTTTCAGCAGCTGTGGTTGTCGTTGGGGCAGCTGTGGTTGTCGTTGGGGCAGCTATGGTTGTCGTTGGAGCAGCTGTGGTTGTCGTTTCAGCAGCTGTGGTTGTCGTTTCAGCAGCTGTGGTTGTCGTTGGGGAAGCTGTGGTTGTCGTTGGGGCAGCTATGGTTGTCGTTGGAGCAGCTGTGGTTGTCGTTTCAGCAGCTGTGGTTGTCGTTTCAGCAGCTGTGGTTGTCGTTGGGGCAGCTGTGGTTGTCGTTGGAGCAGCTGTGGTTGTTGTTTCAGCAGCTGTGGTTGTCGTTTCAGCAGCTGTGGTTGTCGTTTCAGCTGCTGTGGTTGTCGTTGGAGCAGCTGTGGTTGTCGTTTCAGCAGCTGTGGTTGTCGTTGGAGCAGCTGTGGTTGTCGTTTCAGCAGCTGTGGTTGTCGTTGGTGCAGCAGTGGTTGTCGTTTCTGCAGCCGTGGTTGTTGTTTCAGCAGCTGTGGTTGTCGTTGGCGCAACTGTGGTTGTCGTTGGAGCAGCTGTGGTTGTTGTTTCAGCAGCTGTGGTTGTTGTTTCAGCAGCTGTGGTTGTTGTTTCAGCAGCTGTGGTTGTCGTTTCAGCTGCTGTGGTTGTCGTTTCAGCAGCTGTGGTTGTCGTTGGGGCAGCTGAGGTTGTCGTTTCAGCTGCTGTGGTTGTCGTTTCAGCAGCTGTGGTTGTCGTTGGGGCAGCTGTGGTTGTCGTTGGAGCAGCTGTGGTTGTCGTTTCAGCAGCTGTGGTTGTCGTTGGGGCAGCTGTGGTTGTCGTTTCTGCAGCCGTGGTTGTCGTTGGAGCAGCTGTGGTTGTCGTTTCAGCAGCTGTGGTTGTCGTTGGAGCAGCTGTGGTTGTTGATTCAGCAGCTGTGGTTGTCGTTTCAGCAGCTGTGGTTGTCGTTGGGGCAGCTGTGGTTGTCGTTGGGGCAGCTATGGTTGTCGTTGGAGCAGCTGTGGTTGTCGTTTCAGCAGCTGTGGTTGTCGTTTCAGCAGCTGTGGTTGTCGTTGGGGCAGCTGTGGTTGTCGTTGGGGCAGCTATGGTTGTCGTTGGAGCAGCTGTGGTTGTCGTTTCAGCAGCTGTGGTTGTCGTTTCAGCAGCTGTGGTTGTCGTTGGGGCAGCTGTGGTTGTCGTTGGAGCAGCTGTGGTTGTCGTTTCAGCAGCTGTGGTTGTCGTTTCAGCTGCTGTGGTTGTCGTTGGAGCAGCTGTGGTTGTCGTTTCAGCAGCTGTGGTTGTCGTTTCTGCAGCCGTGGTTGTCGTTGGAGCAGCTGTGGTTGTCGTTTCAGCAGCTGTGGTTGTCGTTGGAGCAGCTGTGGTTGTCGATTCAGCAGCTGTGGTTGTCGTTTCAGCAGCTGTGGTTGTCGTTGGGGCAGCTGTGGTTGTCGTTGGGGCAGCTATGGTTGTCGTTGGAGCAGCTGTGGTTGTCGTTTCAGCAGCTGTGGTTGTCGTTTCAGCAGCTGTGGTTGTCGTTGGGGAAGCTGTGGTTGTCGTTGGGGCAGCTATGGTTGTCGTTGGAGCAGCTGTGGTTGTCGTTTCAGCAGCTGTGGTTGTCGTTTCAGCAGCTGTGGTTGTCGTTGGGGCAGCTGTGGTTGTCGTTGGAGCAGCTGTGGTTGTTGTTTCAGCAGCTGTGGTTGTCGTTTCAGCAGCTGTGGTTGTCGTTTCAGCTGCTGTGGTTGTCGTTGGAGCAGCTGTGGTTGTCGTTTCAGCAGCTGTGGTTGTCGTTGGAGCAGCTGTGGTTGTCGTTTCAGCAGCTGTGGTTGTCGTTGGTGCAGCAGTGGTTGTCGTTTCTGCAGCCGTGGTTGTTGTTTCAGCAGCTGTGGTTGTCGTTGGCGCAACTGTGGTTGTCGTTGGAGCAGCTGTGGTTGTTGTTTCAGCAGCTGTGGTTGTTGTTTCAGCAGCTGTGGTTGTTGTTTCAGCAGCTGTGGTTGTTGTTTCAGCAGCTGTGGTTGTCGTTTCAGCTGCTGTGGTTGTCGTTTCAGCAGCTGTGGTTGTCGTTGGGGCAGCTGTGGTTGTCGTTTCAGCTGCTGTGGTTGTCGTTTCAGCAGCTGTGGTTGTCGTTGGGGCAGCTGTGGTTGTCGTTGGAGCAGCTGTGGTTGTCGTTTCAGCAGCTGTGGTTGTCGTTGGAGTAGCTGTCGTTGTCGTTGGAGCAGCTGTGGTTGTCGTTTCAGCAGCTGTGGTTGTCGTTGGAGTAGCTGTCGTTGTCGTTTCAGCAGCTGTGGTTGTCGGAGCAGCTGTGGTTGTCGTTTCAGCAACTGTGGTTTTTGTTGGAGCAGCTGTGGTTGTCGTTTCAGCAGCTGTGGTTGTCGTTGGAGCAGCTGTGGTTGTCGTTTCAGCAGCTGTGGTTGTCGTTGGGGCAGCTGTGGTTGTCGTTTCTGCAGCCGTGGTTGTCGTTTCAACAGCTGTGGTTGTCGTTGGGGCAGCTGTGGTTGTCGTTGGAGCAGCTGTCGTTGTTGTTTCAGCAGCTGTGGTTGTCGTTTCAGCAGCTGTGGTTGTCGTTGGAGCAGCTGTGGTTGTCGTTTCAGCAGCTGTGGTTGTCGTTGGGGCAGCTGTGGTTGTCGTTTCTGCAGCCGTGGTTGTCGTTGGAGCAGCTGTGGTTGTCGTTTCAGCAGCTGTGGTTGTCGTTGGAGCAGCTGTGGTTGTTGATTCAGCAGCTGTGGTTGTCGTTTCAGCAGCTGTGGTTGTCGTTGGGGCAGCTGTGGTTGTCGTTGGGGCAGCTATGGTTGTCGTTGGAGCAGCTGTGGTTGTCGTTTCAGCAGCTGTGGTTGTCGTTTCAGCAGCTGTGGTTGTCGTTGGGGCAGCTGTGGTTGTCGTTGGGGCAGCTATGGTTGTCGTTGGAGCAGCTGTGGTTGTCGTTTCAGCAGCTGTGGTTGTCGTTTCAGCAGCTGTGGTTGTCGTTGGGGCAGCTGTGGTTGTCGTTGGAGCAGCTGTGGTTGTTGTTTCAGCAGCTGTGGTTGTCGTTTCAGCAGCTGTGGTTGTCGTTTCAGCTGCTGTGGTTGTCGTTGGAGCAGCTGTGGTTGTCGTTTCAGCAGCTGTGGTTGTCGTTGGAGCAGCTGTGGTTGTCGTTTCAGCAGCTGTGGTTGTCGTTGGTGCAGCTGTGGTTGTCGTTTCTGCAGCCGTGGTTGTTGTTTCAGCAGCTGTGGTTGTCGTTGGCGCAGCTGTGGTTGTCGTTGGAGCAGCTGTGGTTGTTGTTTCAGCAGCTGTGGTTGTTGTTTCAGCAGCTGTGGTTGTCGTTTCAGCTGCTGTGGTTGTCGTTTCAGCAGCTGCGTGGTTGTCGTTGGGGCAGCTGTGGTTGTCGTTTCAGCTGCTGTGGTTGTCGTTCCAGCAGCTGTGGTTGTCGTTGGGGCAGCTGTGGTTGTCGTTGGAGCAGCTGTGGTTGTCGTTTCAGCAGCTGTGGTTGTCGTTTCAGCAGCTGTGGTTGTCGTTGGAGCAGCTGTGGTTGTCGTTTCAGCAGCTGTGGTTGTCGTTTCAGCAGCTGTGGTTGTCGTTGGGGAAGCTGTGGTTGTCGTTGGGGCAGCTATGGTTGTCGTTGGAGCAGCTGTGGTTGTCGTTTCAGCAGCTGTGGTTGTCGTTTCAGCAGCTGTAGTTGTCGTTGGGGCAGCTGTGGTTGTCGTTGGAGCAGCTGTGGTTGTTGTTTCAGCAGCTGTGGTTGTCGTTTCAGCAGCTGTGGTTGTCGTTTCAGCTGCTGTGGTTGTCGTTGGAGCAGCTGTGGTTGTCGTTTCAGCAGCTGTGGTTGTCGTTGGAGCAGCTGTGGTTGTCGTTTCAGCAGCTGTGGTTGTCGTTGGTGCAGCAGTGGTTGTCGTTTCTGCAGCCGTGGTTGTTGTTTCAGCAGCTGTGGTTGTCGTTGGCGCAACTGTGGTTGTCGTTGGAGCAGCTGTGGTTGTCGTTTCAGCAGCTGTGGTTGTCGTTGGGGCAGCTGTGGTTGTCGTTTCTGCAGCCGTGGTTGTCGTTGGAGCAGCTGTGGTTGTCGTTTCAGCAGCTGTGGTTGTCGTTGGAGCAGCTGTGGTTGTTGATTCAGCAGCTGTGGTTGTCGTTTCAGCAGCTGTGGTTGTCGTTGGGGCAGCTGTGGTTGTCGTTGGGGCAGCTATGGTTGTCGTTGGAGCAGCTGTGGTTGTCGTTTCAGCAGCTGTGGTTGTCGTTTCAGCAGCTGTGGTTGTCGTTGGGGCAGCTGTGGTTGTCGTTGGGGCAGCTATGGTTGTCGTTGGAGCAGCTGTGGTTGTCGTTTCAGCAGCTGTGGTTGTCGTTTCAGCAGCTGTGGTTGTCGTTGGGGCAGCTGTGGTTGTCGTTGGAGCAGCTGTGGTTGTTGTTTCAGCAGCTGTGGTTGTCGTTTCAGCAGCTGTGGTTGTCGTTTCAGCTGCTGTGGTTGTCGTTGGAGCAGCTGTGGTTGTCGTTTCAGCAGCTGCGGTTGTCGTTGGAGCAGCTGTGGTTGTCGTTTCAGCAGCTGTGGTTGTCGTTGGTGCAGCTGTGGTTGTCGTTTCTGCAGCCGTGGTTGTTGTTTCAGCAGCTGTGGTTGTCGTTGGCGCAGCTGTGGTTGTCGTTGGAGCAGCTGTGGTTGTTGTTTCAGCAGCTGTGGTTGTTGTTTCAGCAGCTGTGGTTGTCGTTTCAGCTGCTGTGGTTGTCGTTTCAGCAGCTGTGGTTGTCGTTGGGGCAGCTGTGGTTGTCGTTTCAGCTGCTGTGGTTGTCGTTTCAGCAGCTGTGGTTGTCGTTTTGGCAGCTGTGGTTGTCGTTGGAGCAGCTGTGGTTGTCGTTTCAGCAGCTGTGGTTGTCGTTGGAGTAGCTGTCGTTGTCGTTGGAGCAGCTGTGGTTGTCGTTGGAGCATCTGTGGTTGTCGTTTCTGCAGCCGTGGTTGTCGTTCCAGCAGCTGTGGTTGTCGTTGGGGCAGCTGTGGTTGTCGTTGGAGCAGCTGTGGTTGTCGTTTCAGCAGCTGTGGTTGTCGTTTCAGCAGCTGTGGTTGTCGTTGGAGCAGCTGTGGTTGTCGTTTCAGCAGCTGTGGTTGTTGTTTCAGCAGCTGTGGTTGTTGTTTCAGCAGCTGTTGTTGTCGTTTCAGCAGTTGTGGTTGTCGTTTCAGCAGCTGTGTTTGTCGGTGGAGCAGCTGTGGTTGTCGTTGGAGCAGCTGTGGTTGTCGTTTCTGCAGCCGTGGTTGTCGTTTCAGCAGCTGTGGTTGTTGTTGGGGCAGCTGTGGTTGTCGTTGGAGCAGCTGTGGTTGTCGTTTCAGCAGCTGTGATTGTCGTTTCAGCAGCTGTGGTTGTCGTTGGAGCAGCTGTGGTTGTCGTTTCTGCAGCCGTGGTTGTCGTTTCAGCAGCTGTGGTTGTTGTTTCAGCAGCTTTGGTTGTCGTTTCAGCAGCTGTGGTTGTCGTTTCAGCAGCTGTGTTTGTCGGTGGAGCAGCTGTGGTTGTCGTTGGAGCAGCTGTGGTTGTCGTTTCTGCAGCCGTGGTTGTCGTTTCAGCAGCTGTGGTTGTTGTTGGGGCAGCTGTGGTTGTCGTTGGAGCAGCTGTGGTTGTCGTTTCAGCAGCTGTGGTTGTCGTTTCAGCAGCTGTGGTTGTTGTTGGGGCAGCTGTGGTTGTCGTTGGAGCAGCTGTGGTTGTCGTTTCAGCAGCTGTGGTTGTCGTTTCAACAGCTGTGGTTGTCGTTGGATTAGCTGTGGTTGTCGTTTCAGCAGCTGTGGTTGTCGTTTCGGCAGCTGTGGTTGTCGTTGGTGCAGCTGTGGTTGACGTTGGAGCAGCTGTGGTTGTCGTTTCTGCAGCCGTGGTTGTCGTTTCAGCAGCTGTGGTTGTTGTTGGGGCAGCTGTGGTTGTCGTTGGAGCAGCTGTGGTTGTCGTTTCAGCAGCTGTGGTTGTCGTTTCAGCAGCTGTAGTTGTTGTTTCAGCAGCTGTGGTTGTCGTTTCAGCAGCAGTGGTTGTCGTTGGAGCAGCTGTGGTTGTCGTTTCAGCAGCTGTGGTTGTCGTTTCAGCAGCTGTGGTTGTCGTTGGGGCAGCTGTGGTTGTCGTTGGAGCAGCTGTGGTTGTCGTTTCAGCAGCTGTGGTTGTCGTTTCAGCAGCTGTGGTTGTTGTTGGGGCAGCTGTGGTTGTCGTTGGAGCAGCTGTGGTTGTCGTTTCAGCAGCTGTGGTTGTCGTTTCAACAGCTGTGGTTGTCGTTGGATTAGCTGTGGTTGTCGTTTCAGCAGCTGTGGTTGTCGTTTCGGCAGCTGTGGTTGTCGTTGGGGCAGCTGTGGTTGTCGTTGGTGCAGCTGTGGTTGACGTTGGAGCAGCTGTGGTTGTCGTTTCTGCAGCCGTGGTTGTCGTTTCAGCAGCTGTGGTTGTTGTTGGGGCAGCTGTGGTTGTCGTTGGAGCAGCTGTGGTTGTCGTTTCAGCAGCTGTGGTTGTCGTTTTAGCAGCTGTGGTTGTTGTTTCAGCAGCTGTGGTTGACGTTTCAGCAGCAGTGGTTGTTGTTGGGGCAGCTGTGGTTGTCGTTGGAGCAGCTGTGGTTGTCGTTTCAGCAGCTGTGGTTGTCGTTTCAGCAGCTGTGGTTGTTGTTGGGGCAGCTGTGGTTGTCGTTGGGGCAGCTGTGGTTGTCGTTTCTGCAGCCGTGGATGTCGTTTCAGCAGCTGTGGTTGTCGTTTGAGCAGCTGTGGTTGTCGTTTCAGCAAAAAAAACTTATTTATACTTATTTTCTATTTTCTTTCCATACTTATGTTGTTGATTTTAAATTCTACTTGATCTACTTCATATTTCAATTTAATATCTTAAAACTTACCAACACACAGAAGGAGGATGACACAGATATTCATCATTTTGGGATGTGCTATTCTGTTGAAAAAAATATAATCATTTTTGTCACATTCAGTTAAGCAATGACAACTAAATAGGATTTACTAACTAAAATCTATACTTATACTACTGCTTTCTGCAATATAGTAAATTGCTGAAAAATGTAGTGTCACTTATTGTATATGTTGAAATTAATTTCATTATTTCACACATGCTCTACTGCATCTTTGAGATAATAATCCTTTGTTACTTGTGAGAAGACGATCTTTACCCGAACCGATGGGACCTTATGTTTCACGACGGGACTCGACGGGTTCGGTTGGGTTCAGTTGGGTTCTGTCTTAATTTCTATCATTTTACACGGGCTCGGGCTTGCGCTCCGTGTTGCGTGCTAAATGAGCGGTCATGTGATCTGTTTCCATTAGCGATGATTACTTTTTGGTTTCACCGGCAAAGAAAGCAAAGTCTGAGGTGTGGAAAACCTTTGACAATGTGCATAATGACAATAATGAGCCAGTGGGTTATGTGAAATGCAAAAGATGCGACATTCTGTTAAAGTACATCAGCAAAACAATAGGGAATTCGTCACTGATAAGGCATGTTGATCGAAGCTGTTCAACGCCTGCCAGTGCCCAGGATCAACCTAAAATCATATCGTTTGTGACAGCATCAAAACCCATCCCTGCATAGGTGAAACAAACGGTGAATCAGCTTTTGCTGTAAAGACATTAGGCCTTTAGTACAGAAACTTAAGACTTTGTTGATGGATGGCATAGTCGCAATGATCACAGACATGTGGACAGAGGATTATCGGAAAATGAGTTACCTGACAATCACATGCCATTTTATAAGTGAGGATATCGAACTGGTGAATACAACTCGGACAACTACTACTGGTGACAAAGTGTGGCCTTGACGCTTCCTCTCCTCAGCAAAATGTATGGGTGACCGATGAGGGGGCAAACATTAAATTAGCTCTGCGGCCATACCAGAGATCTGACTGCATTGACCATGTCATATACGGTACTCCGCCATGGACTCGACATTGCCGTTTTATCCAAAGCCGACGGTGCTCCGGACAGATACCATTTCTGCTGCTAAATCATTAGTGAGGTACGTTAAACAGTCGGGGTTGGCTGCGCAACTGTCAACAACATTGCTACAAATGGGAGACACTCGGTTCAGTACGATGTACCTCACACTGACTTCCATACAGGCCATTTATCATGAGCTCCATGAACAGCTGTAGGCACGAGGAGAGAGCGAGCACATTGAAAAAGTAGCACCGGACATACTGGGCTTTTTGATAGACTTTCTGAAGCCGTTCTATGAAGCACAGCGGGAACTTGAGGGAGACAATCATCTGGTGTGAGAAACTGAAACGCCCCTGTCAGCCCAATGCCCTGGACTCCCCTCAGCAAGCTGTTGTGCGTAAACAGCACGGAGACGGGCTCGCGCGTAAAGTGTAAGCAGCTAAGAATGTTGTCACACTCAGACAGGAATGTGCCCGCACTCTTCTGCAAGCCATGGTTGCAGGTGCACCAGATGTGGAGATTAGAGAGATTAGAGACCCAGAGCTCTCCGGAGTCGAACCCACTCCTCCAGCAAAAAGGGCATATTTTGCGGAGTGGGAAAATGTAAGGCGAGCTGACGGGAAGATGGCGAGGTCACTCGCTACATTGAAACGGCTGACATGGAAAATGAAATGGATGTTCTTGTCTGGTGAAAGACCAACAAACCATCCTACACAAAACTTGCAAAATTATCCAGATCAGTACTTATTGCCTTATTTGACTGCAAGCAAGTCCCATTTTCGTTTTTCTCAGGCCTAATCTTAATTTTATTTAACTTTTCGTTTTATTTCGTTATTGCCAAATATCTATCTTAGTTTAGAATTGATCTTGATTTAATTTGTCAAGAAAAGACTCAATTTTATAGGCCCGCAGGCCTATTTATAGGTTAAGTGTGTGAGTGTATGCCTAGGCCTATTTAGAGTACTGAGATGTTACGAAGTTACAGACGACTTATTATATTTCATTTTTCCAACTTCCAAGTGGTCTATAGCCTACATTAGTCTTAAATGAAGTATGTTAAAAAATGTATGGATGATTCCTTCTTGACAAAAGGCAAAAGAGCTGTGTGTGCGCGCACACATTTTATAATGTCGGGCTGTAAACAGGTTGGGCTTTTAAAAAGCTGTCAATCAAAATGTAGTTGTCGGGCCTAACTTTTAACAGCTCTAATTCAAACTACCATTTATAAATGTTAGGATCTACAAATGAGCAGTGTCATTGTATTATCGTGAGCATTTACATTGTTTCTGGGAAAAAAAACAAAACTGCATTGCTTATATTTTTATAAATTAAAAAAGTTAAACATCTGTCTAATACCAACATATACAACATAGTTCTAGCATAGACACGTATAATAATTAAAGTTTTTAAAATAAGTTGTAATATCTTCCAGAAAAAAAATTAAACAAAGAGCAGATAAGTGTAATTATTATTATTATTAATAATAATAATAATAATAATAATAATAATAATAATAATAATAATAATGATTTTTACGATGACTATTATTGCGTATAATTGCATTGTTGTTGAAGAAAGACAGAAAACACAACTTGCTTTGATTGAAATTGCACTAATATTCATCATTGAAATACTTACAGGTTTTCTCTGTCGTAGATTTTTCTTGACTGCAGTGATTGAAGCTGTGATGCTCTCTGATTCCACCTGTTGCTGTTTGCTGGTTGGTGTCATCCACTGAACAAACATCACCTTTTATACCCAATCACACAAATCAGGTAATAAAACATGAGTATGAGTAATGATTGTTTTTTTTTTTTAGGTGTGGCCATCCCTGTAATAGCTAATTACTTCTTTTTGGTTACTGCTTAAAGAAACTGGTTGAGGGACATTTCTTTCAAGACATGACGTTGGATTTGTGGGAAAACTTTTTGTGAGTTTCTCGTAAACATTTGTTTAGTTACCTCATACGATTACACCAAGTGTTGTTGTCTTTGGGCAGCCTATGTCTGGTTTAGTGTTCATTTGTGTATAGGTACGAGAGAGTGGAAGAACCACACCTTCAGGAGAGAATCTATTAATGATGCTCTTACACCACCTCGTCATGAAAAAAAGGTTGTTACTAAACTTACAGTTTTGTATCCAGACATAGGGGTAATTTAAACATTGGTCCTTTGCTTTGAACATCTTTGATATTTCTGAGTAGAACCAGCGGCTTGATCTGTCTTTAACTCTAAGATTTGTAATTTAATGTAATTTAAGATAATGTAATCATAATTTCAGTTCTACAAATAGTATTTCAGAAGTGTGATGAACGGTATATTACAGCAAGGTCACTGAGAAAAGCCTGAATGTTACATTTCTATTGATAACAATCCTACAGCTTCCTAAGACATCAGAGATTTGCCATGCTTTCTACCCACATTTTACTGCTGTTTGGTATGGCGTACTCAGGATCTGCTCTTAATAATAATAATCCTTTGGCTCATGTGCTTTGTATTATCCTCCGGGTCACCGGGACCCATCCAGTTTATTTGACATTTTGTATTGGCCTGGCGTTGAGCTTCGGGGTCCCCCAACGTGTACTTAATTAGTGCATCTGTTATAGTAAAAAATATTTTGTGTTTGTAAATAACATAAGTCGCATTTAAAACATGTTAAAAAAAATAGTAATAATAAAATCACATAATAAATGTTGAGAAATTAAGTGAAAAGTTCCAGGCTCCTTATGAACAATACGTGTAATGTCTCTAATCTTGTTGGTATTTAGTCTCTTCATCCAGTCCAGTTAATTCCAAATAAGAGCTGTAACAACTGCTATGACTAAAAGAATTAGGCCATACAGCTGCTACAGATTTTCGTCAGATTTTGCGAGGCGGCGAGCCGAGCCGGCCACTACTCATTTGCATACAGTTGGATGGATTCAACTACATGAGAATGAGCGGGCGACTCGACGCTCCGCTTCCCGCGATGCTACCAGAATGCATTACACGGCTGCTCTCATAGAAATGAATGGGAAGCGGGGACATGACGCATGTCAAATTTATTCATTATTATAATTTGTGTCGCTCGTTTCTCAGTTAGCTAACGTTAGCTAGTTAACGTTGACATTAGCTCAACTGCGCCTTGCTGGGTTTCAATAATTTACACCCCGGGTACGTTATTTCTCGTAATAGCTTTTTTTGCTGCATGTAAAAAGAAATGGTGATAAATAAATAAAACATACAACCTAGTTTGTAAGTTGCTCTACAATTAGACACGGTGTGCGGGGCGGTAGGGGAAGAGGGGGAGTGCCAGCAACTAGTCGTAGTCACAGTGAAATGTATTTTGAACATGGCTTTGAGCGGTTAACGTTAGGCTTAAGTGACCATAACTTTTAATGCCAGGCGAAGCTTAAGCTGTAGCTAATACAGCCGCAGACTCGTTTTTATTGTAACTTTTTATTTATTTGTGTGTGCGCCCCGAGATTTTCAGTTAGGGTCTGGCTAAATAACATTACTGTAAGATTAAAACTGGAGGACAACAGGTCTGTTGCAGCAGCTCTGGCAAGGTAATAACAAGAAGCAACTAAATCTGTAGCGTCAAAATTAATTACATGTGATTTTTCTGCCTCTAACCTAAGATTAGATCATAAGTATGACTGTTTCCTTGGTATTACATTTTCACTGGTCAGTCGTGGAATTCATTTGACCATTCTTAAAATGATTGAATTCATTATTGTTGTCAGGGTTTTGGTATTTTGTTCTGTTTTATTGTGGTAGTCTTGTTTTTCTGTTATGTTCTGTTTCCTGTTTTATTTTTGTAGTTTGTCTGGTCTCCCTTGTCTTGTCTAGCTTCTTCCTGTCTTTGTTTGTGTTAGTGCTCGTTACCTGGTGTATTTAGTTTCCCTCTGTTTCCCTTGTCTCTGTTCGGATTGTTGTTCCTCTGTTAGAGTGTATTCTGTTCGTGTCGTGTGCTGCCTGTAGTGTTTCTCCTAACTGGAATAAATCTTTGTCTGAACTGGGTCCAAACCTTCGCTGCAGCCTGACAGTTGTCACGCTTCCAGGGATTAAAGGACCCAAATGCAGGGAGAGGCAGGCAGGCAGGCAGGAGAAGGGTTGGATTCAAGCATTTATTAATAACAAAAAGGCAGAGTTCCAACAAACAAAGGGATCCGAAAGGAGGTTAAATACAAGAAGTGATGAGCAAACAATGAACAGATGGTACCACAGGTGAGCCACATCAGAGGACAATCAGACAGGGCGGGAAAACGCAGCAAGTAAAACTAGACAAGACCGGACAGAAAACAGACAACAGAAAACAGAAATGTACACAAACCACAGAATACAAAATAAACAACAGGAAACATACAGAATAGTAGGCAACAGAAATGTCCAAAACTACAACAATTTTCTCTATTTGGGTTAATACTGCTTTTTTTCCTAAAATCTCAGACTATACTGACTGATATTGCACTATTCCTTCCCTGTCTTTTGTATATTTTTTGTAAAATTGTAAATTCTATTGTATTGTTATACTGTACACTTAACAGTATTTTTTGTATTTCTTACTGTCCTTTCTGTTTTTATTCTTTATACGTTTGGTGAGTGTTGTACTTTGAGAGCAAAGATTAACCAGAGTCAAAGTCCTTGTTTGTTTATGCAAAGCTGGCCAATAAAGCTGATTCTGATTATTTTTAAATTAAATATATGCTCCTCTGCATTAAGTTGATTACCGTCTGTTATGTGTAACTAAAGATACTGAAATGCCTATTTGAAACAAATATTCCTTGTTTTTAACATTTTAAGTGTTTATCTTTTTGTAACCAAAAATTTATCCAAAATGTATTCATTTAGATTATTTTATTTCACCTTTTATTTCTACAGGCAAGTCATTTAGAACAAGTTTTTTCCCCATGCTCTGAGACGTGTACCTCATGAAATACATGGTAAGTTAATATTTTTTTATCACATTGTTTATCTGGTGCCATATGTACACACATCAATGTAAGAGGATTAGTGATTTAGCTGAAATGCAGTGTTTAATTATTTTTTGCAAACTGAAATCACTTTCATTCTAGTCCGTGTGAGTCTTTATATGTATATTTGGTCTTATATATAGCCTCCTTGTTAGCAGATTTCCTCCAGTTTTGTCTGTTCAACTTTCGTGTATTGCTGTTAATACAAACTCATCATCACTTAAAAATAAAAAAGTCCTTTGCATTTCAATGGAAAAAATCCTACTCCTGATTATAGCTTGGAAGATGTGTTACAGTCAAGTGCTGAACTGTAGTTGGTTATTTTGTATTTGGAGAAATATAGTACCACACAACACATAGCAATTTTTTAAGTATTTTCCCAATCAACCTAATCATGTACCCATCACGCATAAACTCAGTTATCTTAATGTTTTGTTATAGTAGTGTCCTAATGTTGTGATTTTTTAATGCTGTGAAATTGTGTTGTGTTTAACAGTTGTAAAAACTGTTTACCCATCTAAAAATCTACTAAATTAAATTGCAATAAGAAAATTAAAGCTGCAAGCAGCGTTGGACTGGCCCTCGCACCTCTGCGCGCGTCAGGGTTACTGGCGGACGCCGCTCCTTGCGACTGTGCATTTGCATGGCACTCCGACATTGCAAATCGTCACCAATGAAAATGGAACTCCCTGCTGAGTTCAATGATACCTCACACAAGGGTCTACATCAAACGGGTCATAAGTTATAAAAAGGGGCGTGGCTACAGCATAAAGGGCAGGTCAAACCATCACCAATCAAAAAGAAACTGTCTGAGTTCAATGAAACGTCACACACGCCACGGCCACACCTTTTGACGAAAACTTTTGCTTTTAATACATTTTCATCGTTAAGGTCTTTAGATGACACAGACCGAATTTGAAATTGATCTGATGAAATCTCTAGGAGGAGTTCGTTAAAATATAGCACCTTGACTTTTAGGCCTAATTCCTGTTGCCACTAGGGGGCGCTATGACTTTGAGTAAATATTGGCCGTTATATGTCATCAGGGTTGGACTCTTATGAGTCCTGAAAAGTTCTGAGCCAATTGGACAATGTACACTCAAGTTACACCCACTTCCTGTTTCAATGGCGAAACGCACAAAATGGCCGCCCCGACACGGCCATGCCCTATGACGAAAAGTTTTTCTTTTAACTTTTCATCTTTAAGGTCTTAAGATGGTACAGACCTAAATTTAAAGTTGATCGGCTAAAATCTCTAGGAGGAGTTCGTTAAAGTACGACATATGGAAATTGCCAAAATCGCACTAATTTCGAACTTTCAATTCAAAATGGCGGACTTCCTGTTGGGTATAGGGTATGGCTTCAATAAGCTTTGTTGTACGTCTTGACATGATACATATGTCTACCACGTTTCGTTACTCTACGTTAAATGTACTGCAGGGGCTGAATTATTTTTACTTTATAGGGGGCGCTAGCGAGCCATTTTTGTGTGCCTATTCCCAAAACCCTGAAAATACGTACATTTTCGCCAGACTTGATGCGACTGCCAAATTTGGTGAGTTTTTGAATATGTTAAGCCCCTCAAAAAGGCAATTAATTTGCTGGGAAAAAGAATAATGATTGAAGCTGCAAGCAGTGATGGACGGGCCCTCGCTCCTCTGCGCGCGTCGGGGTTACCGGTGGACGCCGCTCCTTTCAACCGTGCATTTGTGCGGCACTCAGACATTGCAAATCATCACCAATGAAAAGGAACTACCTGCTGAGTTCAATGATACCTCACACAAGACTACGTCATACAGTTCATTAGCTGTGAAAGGGGGCGTGGCCAAAGCATAGGGGTCGGGGCAAACCATTACCAATTAAAAAGGAAGTCTCTGCTGAGTTCGTTGATATGTCACATAAGACTCTACCTTAAATGGTTCACCAGTTATGAAAGGGGCATGGCTTAAGCATAGGGGGGCGGGACAAAACATCACCAATGAATAAGGAACTCTCTGCTGAGTTCACTGATACCTCACACAAGACTCTACCTTAAACGGTTCAAATGTTATGAAAGGCCTGAGTAAGTGGGCGTAGTTAAAGTATAGGGGGCGGCTCAGTGTCACATGTCGACCACACATAAGTTTCATGTAAATCGGATGTTTGTCATATAAGGAACATTTCCTGTTTCCAGCAGGGGGCGCTATGACCAAAAGTAAATATTGGCCTGTAGATGTCCTCAGAGCTGGACCCTTGTCAATCGTGAAAAATTTGGATGTGAGGATGGACTCAATGATGTCTTTGGCAGGTTGAATTTCTTCAGCTGCCACAGGAAGTACATCCTCTTTTGTGCCTTCTTGACTAGGGAGCTGATGTTCAGCTCCCACTTGAGAATCTTAAAATAAACAAATGCTACCATTACATCACAAATACCTCCCGTACAAATCCAACATCATATCTTAAACGAAAAGTCCCTCAAACATTTTTTAGACATATCTCAAAGGTTTTTTTTCCCCTCAACAGGTTTCTTTAGGCAGTAAAACAAAAGAAGACGTAATAATAAGCTATTACAGGGGTGGCCACACCTTAAACACCCATTACTCATACAAATCATGAACATTGTTCAGAGCCTGATATCGTATTACGTGTTTTGTGTGGATATAAAAGGTGATGTGTGTTCAGTGGAGGACATCAACTCAAGGAGGAAGACCAATTATTTTTGAGATGGGTTAAAGTCAGCCAAAGGGCTGCTTCACCAGTACGCCTTGTTGGAGCCCAGGCTTTGTCCTTTGCCTTTAACATCATTGGTATTTCTGTGGAGAATCAGCAGTTTGATCTATCTTTAACTCTAAGCTTTGTAATTTAATGTAGTGTAAGCATGTAATTAATTTGTCAAATATTTCAATGCCAGTTCTACAAATGGTATTTCAGAAGTGTGATGAACGGTATATTACTGTCAGCAAGGTCACTGAGAAAAGCCTCAATGTTTCATTTCTTTTGATAACAATCCTACAGATTGATCTTTGCAATCTAGCACTTCTAACACAGACTAGAGTACAGAGGCCACTAAGGCCAAGCACAGAATCTCCAGAAGCAGTCATTTTGTCCTTCCTATTTGAGAGAATCACATTTTTCAATGTTGATTTTGAAGGCTCCTTCAATTCGTTCTGCCTGGCTCATCAATCAACTGTAACATGGTTGAATGTGTTTCTTGAGATGCCAACATGGGCTTACCACACACTACTAGAAGAAACAAATATGAGAATGATGCTGCATTATACAGACACAACTTAACTCATTCTTTGTATTTCACACTTTAATATTTTATGTACTTTACATGGAATATGAACACACATAAACATGCAGACAACAGAACAATCACCACAATGTGCAGCAGAGTTTCCACAAAGAAAATTTCTTACAGTGTAATGCAATCAAATTCAAATTAACTGCAATATGTATATTAAATATCTCTTTCTCTATATTAGACATAAGAGCTGTTTATTCTTGTGGCCAATCACTGCATTTAGCTCATATGGTTCTGTGTCACTGTTAACAGCAGTTAGTAAAAGTTGTATGTATGCTTATCCTATGTCAAAATTATATAAATCAAGTTTGCCTGTGTACTTAATTAGTGCATGACTTAAGATCTGTTATAATTAGTAAGTTTTGTGTTTGTAAAAAACACGAGTCACAGCTAAAGCACATTAGATATATAGCATAACATAACATAGGTTCCTTGATCCAGTCCAGTTATTTCCAAATAACAGCTGTAACAACTGCTATGACTAAAAGGAAACTTGTTTTGTTGCTGACTGCAGAGGCGACAGCTGTGGTTGTTGTTGGAGCAGCTGTGGTTGTCGTTGAGGCAGTTGCTGTTGGGGCAGCTGTGGTTGCTGTTGGGGCAGCTGTGGTTGTCGTTGAGGCAGTTGCTGTTGGGGCAGCTGTGGTTGCTGTTGGGGCAGCTGTGGTTGTTGTTGAGGCAGTTGCTGTTGGGGCAGCTGTGGTTGCTGTTGGGGCAGTTGCTGTTGGGGCAGCTGTGGTTGCTGTTGAGGCAGTTGCTGTTGGGGCAGCTGTGGTTGTTGTCGTTATTGGGGCAGCTGTGGTTGTTGTCGTTATTGGGGCAGCTGTGGTTGTTGTCGTTATTGGGGCAGCTGTGGTTGTTGTCGTTATTGGGGCCGCTGTGGTTGTTGTCGTTATTGGGGCAGCTGTGGTTGTTGTCGTTATTGGGGCAGCTGTGGTTGTTGTCGTTATTGGGGCAGCTGTGGTTGTCGTCGTTATTGGGGCAGCTGTGGTTGTCGTCGTTATTGGGGCAGCTGTGGTTGTCGTCGTTATTGGGGCAGCTGTGGTTGTCGTCGTTATTGGGGCAGCTGTGGTTGTCGTCGTTATTGGGGCAGCTGTGGTTGTCGTCGTTATTTGGGCAGCTGTGGTTGTTGGGTCAGCTGGGATTACCTGTGCATTGCCAGTGGCTGTTTTGAGTAGAAATTGTTGGGTCGGTTTCACATTTAGTTCCACATTTGAAACAAATTTAACAACATACATGTTTCATGCCACTGTGGTCTCTTCCAATGCATTGTCTGAGGCTGTTTAATAATGTCATGGATAGATAGGGTATAACATTCAGATTTTTATCCCCTATTTTAAAGTACTTTTCCACATATTTTATTTTGAAACTTACCAACACACAGAAAAAGAATGAGACAGATCTTCATCATTTTGGAAAGCTGCGTTACTGTTGAAAAATATAAAATAAATAATTATTTTTTGTTAGATTCAGTTTAGCAATAGCAACTAAATAGCATTAATTAACTAAAATCTGTATTTATACTACATCTTAGTGATAGTCAGGCATTATAGTATATTGCCGAATAATTTAGTGTTACTTTTTGTTTATGTTGAAATTAATTTTATTAATTTCTTTACATTATCCACTTCTTTACATTATCTTTGAGACAATAATCCTTTGTTAGATGTAAATGCAAACTAACATTTATAAATGTTAGGATCTACAAATGAGGATTGTCAATGTATTGGCATTTACATTGTTTCTGGAATAAAACTTTTTTTTTTTTCATTTAAAAAAAGTAAAAAAAAAAACTGTCTAATACTAACATACACAACATAGTTGTAGCTGTAGAAACATACAATAATTAAAGCATTTAAAATGTTTTAATATCTTTAAAAATTAAACATAGAGCAGATAAGTGTAACACCAACAATTATTACACCGACAGACCGTGGGTGATGATTATTATGATGACTATTATTGCGTATAATTGCATTGTTGTTGAAGAAAGACAGAAAACACAACTTGCATTGATTAAAATTGGACTAATATTCATCATTGAAATACTTACAGGTTTTCTGTGCCGTAGATTTGTCTTGACTGCAGTGATTGAAGCTGTGATGCTCTCTGATTCCACCTGTTGCTGTTTGCTGGTTGGTGTCCTCCTCTGAACAAACAACACCTTTTATATCCATTCACACAAAGGCGTAGGTGTGGCCATCCCTGTAACGGATACATTTTAAGTCTTTTTGGTTACTGCCTAAAGAAACCTGTTGAGGGACATTTCTTTCGAAACATGACGTTGGATTCGTGAAGAAGGACTTTGTGATGTTCTGGTAAACATTTGTTTGTTTTTTCCTCATAAGATTACACCGAGCGTTTGCGTCATTATGCAGCGTATGTCTGGTTTAGTGTTCATTTGTGTATAGGTATAAGAGACTGGAAGAACCACACCTTCAGGAGAGAATCTATTAATGATGCTCTTACACCACCTCGTCATGAAAAAAGAGCTTGTTACTAAACTATTCAGCACTTATCGCTTTGTATCCAGACATAGAGGTAATTTAAACATCGGTCCTTTGCCTTTAACATCATTGATATTTCTGAGTAGAACCAGCGGCTTGATCTATCTTTAACTCTAAGATTTGTAATTTAATGTAGTGTAAGCATGTAATGATAATTTTCAAATATTTCAATGCCAGTTCTACAAATCGTATTTCAGAAGTGTGATGAACGGTATATGTCTGTCAGCAAGGTCACTGAGAAAAGCCTGAATGTTACAACAATCCTACAGCTTGATCTTTCCAATCTAGCACTTCTAACACATACTTCGAGGACAGCAGCCACTAAGGCCAAGCACAACATCTCCAGAAGCAGTCCTTTTGTCCCTCCTGTTTGAGAGAATCAATTTTTTTAATGTTGATTTTGAAGGATCAGCAGCAGGACAACAAAAGCTACTCCAACAACCACAGCTGCAGCAACAATAACTGCAGCACAGCCATCAACTGCTGCCTCCTCCGCAGTCACTGTATATATTAAATTTACTAGATGTAAACTATTTTTGGTGGTTATGACACATGGCTTTGGAGTGGGAGATCTGGGTTTGATTCCCACGGCGATACATCAACCAACGTGTCCCTGAGCAAGACACTTAACCCGTAGTAGCTCCAGAGGCATGCAACCTCTGACATATATAGCAATTGTAAGTCACTTTGGATAAAAGTGTCAGCTAAATGACATGTCATTTTAGATGTAACTTATTCCACTTATTTATTATATCTGTACCTTTTGATTTAATCAAGATTGTTAGTTTGAACATGCTCTATACCTGTGGGTTACATTATGGTTTTTCAGAGTCCTGACGCGAAAGGAGACCTTTAGTGTGAATAACAAATGCCAAAGGCACATGACCAAACGTCCGTATGTTACCCAGTGGGAGAGTGAGAATGTGTTGCCACACACAGCTGTAGAAACTTGAAAATCTAGTTCTTTAATCTGTGTTCAATCCTCTCAGATTCTCTTGATGTACTGAACCTTCTTTGCGCAAAGAATAAAGACTTAAAAGACTAGAAGTTCCACTACAGGCCCAAACCAGGAAAAGCAAACCAGACCCAAAGTACACTAAATTATTTGGACGTTGCTGTGGTGTTTCCATATACAAACAGTACATGGACAACATATGTTTCATTATCAATGATGTTTACTGAACAGGCTCCGGTCAAGGCATGCATAGAGAGTGTATCCTACTACCTCTGAAACTGACTACTTACAGTACTGCATGACTGCACATGACTGAAAGGTGTGTGTGTGTGTGTGTGTGTGTGTGTGTGTGTGTGTGTGTGTGCGCGTGTGCGCGCAGCATATGACAAAACAATGATTAGCTGATGCAGTTGTGCTGCACGTCATATTTAATTGATGTCGCTTTGAATGACTGCTCTGAGGCAGAGATGTCCCGTGTTTGTTAAATACCTGTTGCCCCGACTCATCTCTCCTCGGGGCTCTTCCTCGGCTCGCATCTCCTGTGGGCTGGACTAAGATGCGGGGGGGAGGAATCGGGGATGTACAACTTGGGAATTGGGAAAGGGCTTATGTGTCTCATTTAGTTAGGTCAGTTTGATTTGGTCACATCATGTTTTCTTGTTGCTTTTTTAAGTATAGTTATATTTTGTTGACCTGTTTATATAAGTTCTTGGTTTATGTTGTTTTGCATTGTTTGGGTAAATAATGAAAAAATATATTTTTCATTGAAAACTCATGTTCTCCTCACTAAAAACACAAGCAATTGAAGAAACAGCTTCATTAATTTGACAACACATGCGCAGCATTAAGCAAACACGCTGCAAATACACACAACACAACCAAATACACAAACGCGCTGCGAATACAGAAACGAATACAAAACGTTGCATCCAGATTACACAACGGAAGTACTCCAGGTCCTTTAGGGGGAGCGATAAGTGGAACAGCTTGATTTTCAACCCCATGGTAGTATGTGTTATTAAACAACATTTAGGTTTTTCATTTATGTTTCGGAATAATAGATACTTAGCTCTCTGACTAATCCACAGGAGGCAACATCTGTGCCTTGCCAAATGCATGCTGGGATGGACTCCTGTCTGACGAACACCAAACAGGATAATCTGGTTTAAATAATTGATGGAAGGATGAATGTTCTGTAAACACGTCTCAGACTCAGAGTATTCTTCTAGGTTTGAACCGATGATTCAGCACTCCTCCCTGAATATCCTAGAAAATCATCTGACTGTTATTAATCTCCACTGTACTAAATCACATCTAACAACAAATCCTCATACCTAAATGACAAAACAGGTAGTTTGTCAGTTCCGAATGTCCTGTACTGAAACGGTCCGGTACAAATACATGTACCGTTACACCCCTACAGAACGTTATCGTTCAGCGTTGCGGATGCTCACATCGGTATAGTTATAGTTATGGTTCTTGGTGTGGATGGCCCTTTAGTCGGCGAGACCTTGTTATATGACCTTTACTAGCACAAAAGGAAAAAAAACAATAGTGTTACATGTTGTAAAGTGTCCAGTTGTTAGTATTTTTACGGTCATGTGGGCAGTGGTGGCCTAAAGGTAAAAGAAGCAAGCCTGTGACCGGGAGGTTGTCGGTTTAATCCCCAAACCGACAGGATACAAATCTGGGTGCGGTGCCTTTGAGCACGGCCCTCAACCGAAACCGTTCCAGGGGAGCTGTACCAGTTACCCATCCCAGGTATGAATGTGTAACTGTGGAATGTCATCAGGTTGTCACTGAATAAATAATAATTATATAGGAGTGACAAGAAAGGAACATGTCAGTGTTCTGGCACAGGACGGTTGCTTTTTTTATTTATATATATATATATATATATATATATATATATATCTTCGTTGTGCATGTTATAGTCTTGTAAAGTGAAAAAGCCCAAAGTCCCCCCCAAAGGGACTTACCATCTCCAACAGAAACCACTGTTCACAAACTGCTCCAAACAGCTCTATTGTAGTCCAGCCTTTACTTCAGAGACAAACGTGGTCACTTTGGAACTCACGTTATAATGCTCGCCTAGCTGCTAGCGTAGCACGCCCTTATATTCTGCAACTGACTGGCTAGCAGTGCTTACCTAGCTACTGAGCATGTGCGACTCCCAACAGAGATGGAACAGAAGTGAGATGCCTCACACTAGCAAAAACGGAGAGCTCAACACACAGGGTGAAAAGAGGAGCTGCAGCAATGTGCAATACAACAAAAATAGTGTTTTCTGAAATTAAACCACAGAAACCTATTCTAAATACAAATATGAACCTGGAAATGAGCTTAATTTGTGTATATGAGCACTTTAAATATTCCTAAACCTAATTGACAAAACAGGTAGTTTTACATGATACATTTTTATGTATGGGCGCATTTCTTGATACTCAAGGACACCTTACATCACAAATAGTTAACAGGTTAATAAAAAAAAAAAAAAGATGCACAACAAAGACCACACATAATTACAAAACTATTAAAAACAGACCAATATTATCAAATTACACTGAGTATGCCAGTTTGAAGTGGTTGGATTTTTACACGGGATTTGAACGTGGGGAGAAAGTCAGTGTCACGGATGGCTTTTAGGAGCGAGTTCCAGAGACGGTGGTTTATCTCGTTATTATTTTAGTGTCTTTAAAAATGAACCATTTGACTGTTCCAAAAATGTCCTATAATCAACACAGTTTGGGTTAAGCTTAAGGAACAAAAACTGGTTAAAAAGCAATCTCCATTTTGTTATATGACCTTTAGTAGCAACAATCTTTTCAACCCTGTTAGCATCAGCAGAGCTTCCCACCAACTTATATTTCAAGTTCTTTAAAGTTATGTGGATAACATGCAAAGTCAACACCAACAACAGATACAGAGCAGAAAAACAGTCCATTATCTTTAAGCAGGTTTTACAGCTGAGGTCTAACAGAAGCATTGTGTCATTTTCTTCATCAGTTTAGCCAACACATTCTCACTACCCATCGCGTCAAAAAGCATGGCGTTTGTTATTGAAGCAAAAAGTCTCCTTTAGCGTAGACACGCTTGGTTGGGACTCTTGCCGTCACTTTTTGACGCTCTTGGGACTCACTTCTAGCCCTTTGGTATATTTATCTGCGCTTGCTCTGGACTTTTTGCGTCACTTTTTGACGCTCTGGGTCGGGATGTATGTTTACCTGACATGCGCCACGAGAACAGGACAGTTAGGTTTAGGGAAAGATGGTGGGTGGGGTTACAAAATGTACGTTTCAGTGTCACGCGGGACAAGAACGGGACACAAACCAGGGTCTCCTGGGTGAAAGTCCTGTGTTGTTGGACCCATCCACCCCCCCCCCCCCAACCAGCCTCCTTACGATTCCCGGTCTTTCGTATTACTCGCTACCATTGTCACTCTTAATACTACGTCATCTTACAGCGCCGGTCGAGCTGCTGCTCTGCCCGGTGCGTCGCATACAGACGCTAAAGGACCAAGCGTCAGTATTTGACGAGTTGGGAGTGAGAACAGGTTGGTTTAGCATGTTGTGGAGGTGAGCTTGGTTTACAATCAGCTGCATTGGAGAGAGGTGTGGGGATGGCTCATGAGAGCAGTGCAGGTGAGGTAATTGTCTCAGCTGATTCTTGTTGGACTTATTACACTCTCGTTCTATGTGCAGTAGTGTGCTGGACATTTTAGCAGACTGAGACACACAGTCATTTTTAAGAAAGTAATATTTCCAACAACCTCACAAGTGTGATTATATATATTGACATGGGATTTTTGATGATAGCAATACACTTTATATATTTCATAACACCCTTAATACAAGAAATGTAGCACAAAGTGCTCTACAGTAAGGGCAAGTTGACTCAACATAAAAACAGTGGAGGAATGCCGTAATTGATGGAAAATCTGTTGGAAAATAAAACACATTTCATAATAATAGTTGTACACAATGTACACAATTGTAAAATAATACTGTATACATATAATGCACAAAATAAACTAGAAAATAACACTGAACTAATGAAGGAGGATCAGGTGATGCCATTTTAACATCCGCATTCATACAATTTACTTTGACTTACAAGAAGTGATTAGGTGCAGATTCCAGTATGGAAGTAGATCTGAAATACTACAATGACATGAATGTACAACGGTAACAAAAAGAACACAAAGTCCCAGTCACAGTTTAAATGTAATTTCAGGACAATGTGAGGGTACGTGTATAGTCAAACCATCCCTAAACACGTACGTGGTGGTTGTGTTAATTGTACATGATCACACCTTTGACATGAGCCATATTTCATTACCTTTGTCCTCAGACTGATGTCATCTCACGTAATTTGCTTACAAAAAAAATAAACAAACATCACAACTTCAGTCAGTGGATGACATTCAAGCTGTGAATCAGCCCCTGTAAGTACTTTCATTTTTTTGTATTTGTATTTATTATAAGGATCCCCATTAGCTGACTCCTAGACAACCAGCTAGTCTTCTTGGGGTCCAAAACAACATTTAATCAGACAATATTAAAACATTTCATAACATATACTAAAAAAAAAAAAAAAAAAAAAAAGAAACTTAAAAACCACAATATCTGATTACAAAACTAAATAACACAGAAGAAAAATTACAATTTAAAATGAAAAACAATATGAAATGTAAACAATAACAAACCAATTAAATAGTTATAATTTCATATTATTAAATTACTTCAAAATGAACCAATGGCTATTAATTTTTCCAAGACGGAGATTGCATGAATGTTGTAATTTTATATTTGGTGTGTGTATATTTAAAGCAAGATTTCTCGACGTTTTAATGGTCCATTACCCCAATAATGGTACCAGTATAGTTTTCAAACCGCAATAAAGTATATATTTTATGAAGTATAGTTATGAAATGTATGTGAACAGCTCCTTGAGAAATATTTGTAGTCAGCCAAAAGAAGTAAATTACATTTTAGTAGTATAGTAGT
>CM042330.1:3493808-3561308 GCA_023566125.1 Zingel zingel
GTGACACTGCAGAGAGATTTGTTTTACACTGATGGTTAGTGGCGTGACTTTTCCCCTTGGTAGGGCTACGTTCCTTTAGCTCTGTGTATTTTTGTATTTTTAAACATCAGGACTTTGAAAGTATTTCTCATGTCACAGAAACCACTGAGAGTGAATCACGTGTTTTAGTTGTGATTGTCATACTGTCGGCGTTTTTCCGGTTTTTCCGGTGCTCCTCTGCACAGATCTGACACCCGTCAGGGCATGTTGATATTGATTCGTAGTACAGATGATGTACTGTGATGACTATGTAAGGTTTTGATTCAGAGGCCAGCGAGTGAATCTGTCTAATATTACGAGTTTTGTAACTTTAATCATTTAAAAAAAAAGTTAAGTCATTCTCAATAACATAAAATAGTCATGAGTAAATTAGCTATTAAAATCAAAGTTTGGTAAAAAAAAAACATTTTTGAAATATTAGTGTTGAAGAACTGACCGAAGAGCCAGTTAATCAACCCGACTCGTGTCGGGTTAAGAATCAAACCGGGAGAATCGAGTGCCATATGTCAATGAACCGACTCACTCCTGTTTTTTTACCTCATTTGTGCCGTAGTGTGTATTCTTCTGCTACTGTGTGTGTAGTAAGGCAGTAAGGTAGGCTGTCATGAGGAGAGCGCGCACCGGGCTACTGAACAAGACCGTAACCGTCCCTGATGCATGAGTGTATGTAATCAAACGAGTGTCTAGGTTCTCGGCAAGTTTGAGTTATCAACCGATCCCAGAAGCCTTTGTCTCGTGCATTTTAGAATTGTGTTCATGGAAATGCACAGGCTACATTACCAAGGGGAAAGTATTATATCACATACAAATACACATAATGTTATATTGGTAGTTATGTTAAGGTAAATGTTAGAAGTGAATGTTGCTACATGGTAGCTAGTTAGACTGTCACGAGGAGACCGCGCAACAGGCTACTGAATGTAACCGTGGCCAGTGCGTGAGTGTGTCAGTCAGTATGAGTGTGTAAATAGTATGTCGAGACCGAATGTAACCGCCACCAGTCGAGTCTGATGTAATCAAGCGGTGTATGGTTCCTGCCAGGGGAAGTAAACACGTGATTTTTGCATCTGACGCTGAGAGTCACTGACCAAGCATCAGTATTTTATGAGTTGGAAGTGCTCAAGGCTTTAAGGCTTTTAACATAGCGGCTAAACAGTGGAATTGCCAATCGGTCCATCACAAAATACCCTCTGACCGAAAAAGACTTTTGCCCTTGAACTTACATGGCGAAAGAAATGTCTGTAAACCAGTGGATACATTTTGGAGCGTCACAACCCCCACAAAATGACTCGTTTTACTATCAGAATTTCATCCGTTCGGTTTCGATAACATTTGGAATGTCTACAAAGAGTCGCACGGTTGATCATTTAATCCCCATTCGAGTTAGATAGATCCTGCTACAGTAGGTGTCTCCACGACCACTTACATACTCATTTAAACACACACACACACACACACACACACACACACACACACACACACACACACAGCGTCGTCACGGCTCATATTTCTTCACAGGTCACCTATTAAACATAATAAATTATATATCTCCATTAGTTATTCATGCTCAAATAAAAAAACCTTTGCTGTGTCTCTAGGATGAGACTTTGGGTGATGTCCTTTCTGTGCCAGTTTCTGTAAATGTTAAAAGCACAACAGGGTGCGAGCAACTTGTGTTCTGGTAAAAGTGAGACTTCAGAGAAAAAGGGAGGATCATCATCGACGTACTGAAACGTGGAATCCGATGTTTAAGTAGCTCTAAAAACATGAGAACAAGTTCAGAGGAATGGCCCCGATGCTGGAAAGATTGTTGATTGTTTAACCTGTAGGAAAGAGGTCAAGTGCCTTGCTCAAGGAGATCTTAACAGCAATTAAACAAGGAAAGACCTCCTTTTGACTGAGCAATTATTTACTGACGTGCACAATAATGATAAATGATAGTCTTTGGCAATAGACCCCAGTAGACATTATCGAATTCCCATCATGACGTCGGCATATCTAAAGGGGGTCGAGAAGCCGTGAGTATGTAGGATACCCCCCTGATGGAGACGAAAACATTAAAATATTGACAGCGAGAATGTGATTGGCTGATAGAAACTGTGCCTAAACCTGGTTGGTTTAACTAAAATGGTAAATGCCACCTAATCAGCTGGTAATACACCTCAACAGTCCCGCCCACAGCCGACTCCGGAAGTAAAAATCCCATTGATTTTCTCCATAAGGATTTAGAATATCAGTCATAATGTAAATGTAATGTAATAATGTAAACTATCCGAGGTAGACTGACCCCTAGCTACTCACCTACACACACATTTTAGGTCTAGTGTTTGGCTGTGGAAAGTTTCACAGTTATGTGTATGGATTGCCAAACTTTACGGCAGAGACTGACCACCAACCGCTCATATCAATCAGAAAAAAGAACCTCAATGACATGTCACCCAGAATTCAGCGCATGATGGTGGTGTTGCAGCGCTATGACTTTGAGCGGATTTACACACCGGGAAAATACATTGTGCTGGCAGATGCTTTATCACGAGCACCTCAGCAGTGACATGTTGGTCAGCCCTACAACTGAGGATGCTGAAACACACATAAACATGGTGGCTGCTTCGCTCCCAACATTGGATGTCATGTTGCAGCAAATCGTGTAGGAGACGGCGAAAGACCCTCTGCTGCAGAAAGTGTCCCACCACATTCAAAATGGCTGGTCAAGAGGAGTCTGTCCGGGGTTGTACTGCGTGCAGACTTGTGTATGGCTAATGGGCTGGTGCTGAGACAAAACAGGATTGTCATCCCACAATCCATGCGCCAGGATATGCTTCTGCGTATCCACGAGGGACAGTAAGAGGAGAGCGAGAGAGGCAGTTTACTGGCCTGGCATCAACAAGGATATTGAGGAGATGATACAGAAATGTGAAACTTGTCTCAAACATCACTACAAACTGTCTGCACGGCAAAGACTATCTTCTGGTGATTGACTACTATTCTAACTATTGGGAAGTTGCACAGCTTTCCAGTACATCGGCACAGTCTGTCATCACACACATGAAAGGTTTTTTCACCAGACATGGAATTCCACAATGTGTCATCAGTGATAATGGTCCACAATATGATATGATATGTGGTGAATTTAGAGACTTTGCAATGCAATATGGATTTCAACATATCACCTCTAGTCCCTTGTATCCACAAGCCAATGGACAGGCTGAAAAAGGGGTACAAATTGTAAAGAGACTGTTGAAAAAAGAAAGAGACAGTAAGACTGATCTATCTATAGTATCTGGGTCAGTTTCTGTTAACCTGCAAAACAGGGTGTGTGCAATTAGTTGTGCTGACGTTAATGTGAGACTTCAGAGAAACGGGGAGGATCGTCAACAACGTACTGAAATGCAGAACCTGATGTTAAATTGGCTCCAAAAACAACATGAGAACAAGTTCAAAGCAGTGGCTCTAAAAACAATATGAGAACAAGTTCAGAGCAGTTGCTCTAAAAACAACACGAGAACAAGTTCAGAGAAGTGGCTCTAAAAACAACACGAGAACAAGTTCAGAGAAGTGGCTCTAAAAACAACATGAGAACAAGTTCAGAGAAGTGGCCTGGATGCTGGGGTGAAGTAACTTCACGTTGCTTCTTCGGGAGTGAAGATTTTACACAGAAAACAAGTGAAGTTTAGTTTGTTTAACCTGTCACACATTAACACCTCTAACCTGCAGCAGAGCAGACAATAGGTCAAGTGCCTTGCTCAAGGATACCACAGGTTGGTTGATTAAATAAACAATCAAGTTGTAGTCTTTTCATTTCAGGGACAGCAAAGTGTTTTTCTTCATGTTTCTCCACACAGATATTTCTAGCAGCTCTTGTGAACATTTGAACCATTAACCCGACTAAATCTATCTGAAGGATCATTGACTGTCAGCTCAGATTAGTCCTAGTCATCCTTCGTAGAATGTAACTAAGAACAATTTACTCCAGTACTGTACTTAAGTACAAATTTAAAGGTATTTGTACTTTACTTGAGTCTTTTCTTTTCATGCCACTTTCTACTTCTACTTGGCTACATTTCAGAGAGAAATATTGTACTTTTTACTCCACTACATTATTCTGACAGCTTTAGTTACTAGTTACTTTACACATTAAGATGTTTGCACACAAAACACATGTGGTTTATAAGATCTGATGTTTTATTATGAATTAAACTACCCAACAACATACAGGCCTAGAGGTCACGTCAACCTGATCTCACAGAATTCCGTGAAATGAACACGGCCCCTTAACTCAAAATCTGTGGCAGTTTCACGGAATCGCAAAATATTCTGTGATGGGCCCACGGAAGAATTCCGTGAAATGAACATGGCACCTTAAGTTAAGGAAAAGACTAGGTGGGCTTACGTTTCCATGACACTCGGGACAACAACGAGACGGTTGGGTTTAGTAAAAGAACAACGGGACAGTTGGGTTTAGGAAAAGAACAACGGGTCAGTTGGGTTTAGGAAAAGAACAACGGGACGGTTGGGTTTAGGAAAAGAACAACGGGACGGTTGGGTTTAGGAAAAGAACAACGGGACGGTTGGGTTTAGGAAACGTGACACGCGGGACACGATCCCCGGTCTACTCGCTACCGTAGTCGCTCTTAATGCTACGTCATCTTCTCATTGACTTTACATTGGCATTGTTTTCCGTGGTGGCCACACGGAATTTTCACACATTCCGTGCCACCACCACGATATGCGCTGTTAACAGTTTGTGATAATTTCACGGAATTCTGTGAGACCAGGCTGGTCAAGCCCAGCTATAATGATTGGCTGATTAAATACCTTGTTGATTGAGAGAACTGTTTTGATCATTTCCAGTTTTACTTTCACTTAGAGTACTTTTTCTTAAAGAATTTTTTGGTGGCATTTAGACCTTTATTACATAGGAGAGCCTTAGGAGAGGGAAGAGGAATAAATAAAACAAAAGTAAATTGAATAAAAAGGAAAAATAGAAAAATGGATGGTTAAATAATTAGTAGTTATCGGGCAAGCAGGTTCGTGAAATGGTCACTTTATTTAATCTATTGATTCGTGTACACGGATACGATTATCTCGTTTTGTTTCCGTGGTGGTGAGCACACATTTTAAACTAATGTATTTCAATGGGAAGCATCTTTTGTGATCACAGCACGACTACAGTAGCGAGCAGTATGAAAAGCAAAAAATCCACACAAGGAGTTTGGTTGGGGTGGTGGATGGGTCAAACAACACAGGACTTTCACCCAGGAGACCGTGGATCGCGTCCCACGTGTGACGATTAATTTCCCCGTTCTTCTTTTCCTAAACACAACCGTCCCAGTATTGTTGTGCGTCCTTGAGAGTCCCCCAGAGACCCTTGGCGTGTGATGTTTCCTTTCCCGTTCTTGATGCATCCCATTTCTTGCTGACCACCACGAAAAAAAACGAGATGAACATGTCCGTGTACACGAATGAATAGATTAAAAATAACATGACAATTTCACGAACTACCATGAGACCGTGTTGCATCGGATAGGGTTGGTTGTGGGGCTACCCTGCCTTGTCACTTTCATCCTCTGGTCCTCTTGGCGCGCCGCGGGGGACCTCTGGGGGCAATGCGGATTTGGGTCGGGCCTCGCCGCTCACAACTGAACAATGCCCTGTCATTATTGTTATATGTTGTATTATACTATACCACATTATGTTCATTTTATTTGACAATGATAACTGTTATACTAATATTAGTCTTGCTTTGCAAGACCCTCCTCCAAAGCGTGCTGAAGGGAGGAAAACGTGCTCTGATTTCATGGCATTTCTTTAAACCAATCAGAATCGTAAGTAATTACTGAAAGAGTTATGCCTTTTGGAGCCATGCAAGGACAAGAAATGTTGACAGGCGACCTTCTTCGTTTATATTCCTTTCACGCAATCTGTCTGAGCCACATAATAATACAACCTGATGAGTCACAATGTTGTCACACTTAGGGTTGGGTATCATTTGCATTTTTACGATTCCGATGCCGAACCGGTACTTTTAAAACGATTTGATTCCTAAACCGATTCTTGAAAAACAGAAAAAGTGTAATATGTTTACTAGCGATCACGTGCAGCGAATGGTTAATATGCTTTTACATCCATTTTGGTGAGTCCAGAGGGAAAATATGGCAGTTTAAAAGTAGCCTACATTTACGGTAGCTAGCTAACGGTAGACTACAGAGAAAGTGTGATATTTTTACGTCCATTTCGGAGCGACAGAGGGAAAATATTCCAGTCGACACATTAAGTGGAACCGAAATGAGGAACCGGAATTTGCGTGCGCAGACACATGTAACTAGTTTATCTAAACCTCTGTGGTTTGGTATTGATAACAGGAGTGGCCAGCCGTAAAGATCAGTTTACAGGATTACCAAAACAATGAGAACAATACAGCAGAGTTATGACTGACACAGTCTGGGGCCATGCTAAAACAAAATCTTTACAGTGATGCTTTTGTGAAATTGTTTGTCTGCAGGCGATCTTCAGTTTACATTTTTATTGTGCAATCTATCGGAGCAACATAATACAACCTGATGAGTCAGGAGGAGTCACACGACTCATCGGCTGTAGTTTGATGTGAAGTACACCAGAGGGCAGCGTTACCCAGAGTTCCCTGCATGTGTGAGCTCACATTCTGCATGGATCCATGTTTTTGTCAATGAAATATCTGTGTGAGCTGGAACTGTTTAAAGCTCAATTATTGCACCACTTTTGTCATTTGGCCGTCCGGTATGTCAGTTTTTGTATTAAATTAATGTTAGTCTCATTATTAAGTTGTGTTTGAACTGATATTGCGAATTTACTGAAAGTGACAGTTACAGGCCTAAGTGTCTGATCAATTCCTTCAAAGGAATCATATCCTGGAAATGTTTGTGTCATTTTAAACGCATTACAAGAAAAATGGAGAGAGTGTTCACATTGTACAGGTACTACACAAAAATGCGCATCTATAACCTCTGAAACATAATTTTGCATGTGCTAAACTCACTTGAAACAAACATGGTTTTCAGACATTTGACATGTAAAAAGTTGTGAAATTTTCACGCATGTTGCTTTTTTTTTATATGGGAAATCAACATGCAACTGCTAATTTATTTGCATACACATTGAAGTTGCAAACTGTTCATTTTCTTTACAATCCCGTAATTGTCTCCATCTGTTGACAGCCCGACTGAGATTGACTTGGTTTCGCCCGTCATCTGTCACTTTCTCTTTTAGCTTTTAGTTTTTCTTCGTTTAATTTCCTTCTTTCCTGTGATGGCCCTGCCCCAGTATCAGCCATAACTACAACAGATAACTTCTAAAATAACATTAAAATACAATCGGGCCTCTATAAAGAAATGTCCAGCTTCCTTTTACCTGGCTGGATTCACTAACACAGGCTTTTCCGGTGTTAGGCTGAAATCTGTGACCCGTCAGAATGTGAGACTGTAACGGCGTCTACTTGCTGCAAATCATTTTGTGACTTTGCAAGAAAAATCGGACCCGGGCAGAGGCCTTAATAAAAACTATATACAACTAGCGATCTTTTCACTGTTAGTCTCGTTTGCTGTTACAGGTCATATTATGATCATCAGATGGAACATTACACGGTTTCAGAAACATTAAAAAGTTACATATAGTCACTTTCAGTAACATTTTCAATGCAGGACTTTTAGTTGTAACAGTATTTTTACAGTGTGGTATTAGTACTTTTATTTAAGTAAATGATCTGAATACTTCTTCCACCACTGTTTGTCATTCTCTATGGTTTTGTGTTGATAAGAGGAGCTGTCAGCCATAGTGATCAGTCTACAATATCCAATGTAGATAAAAAAATCAGCAGGAGTGATTACTGAAAGAGTTATGCCTTTTGGAGCAATGCCAGGGAAAAAAATGTTGACAGGCGACCTTCTTCTACATTCCTTTTATGCAATCTATTTGAGCAACATAATAATACAACCTGATAAGTCACAATGTTGTCACACTTAGGGTTGGGTATCATTTGGATTTTTACGATTCCGAACCAGTACTTTTAAAATGATTCCGATTCCTAAACCGATTCTTGAAAAAGTGTAATATGTTTACTAGCGATCACGTGCAGTGAATGGTCAATATGCTTTTACGTCAGTTTTGGTGAGCCCAGAGGGAAAATATGGCATTTTAAAAGTAGCCTATATTTACAGTAGCTAGCTAATGGTAGACTACAGGAAAGTGTAATATTTTTATGTCCGTTTCGGAGCGTCGGAGGGAAAATATTCCAGTCGACACATTAAGTGTAACTGAGATGAGGAACCGGAATTTGCGTTCCGATCCAGTCCGATTCCTAACAGTTGCGTAGGAACCAGATCCATAGTGGAACTGGGTTCCGGTACCCAACCCTAGTCACCCTACTGATCGGCTGTAGTTTTATGTGAAGTACACCAGAGGGCAGCTTTACCCAGAGTTTCCTCAGCATACGTGAGCTTCACATTCTGCATGGATCCATGTTTTTTGGCAATGAAATATCCATGTGATCAAGTGAAGAGCTCCGTGTGATCAAGAGAACTGTTTAAAGCTCAATTATTGGACATGGTTTGTTTTTTTGGCAGTCTGGTCTGTCAGTCTTTGTCTTAAATGACCATTTATTTTTGTCATAGCATTGCAGGCTTTGTAGTTAAACTCATCAAACTTAAATCATTTTCATTGTTGGAGCCATTTCATTGGCATTTAGCGTGTGACGCTGGGTGGAAAAGTTTATTTAAATGTGGCCTAATTGGTTCAGCTGTGATGCGCACAGCAAAGTCAGTTTTTTTTTTTTCCGACTGTGGTTACGTGTATGATAACGTGGTAAGATTAAAAGAAGAATTATTATTTTGTTTGATTATTTTGCTGTTTACTTAAAATAAACAGATTGCCATGTCAAACTTTAAGTTTGAACTCTTGGACAAGTTAGTCATTGGCAATTGTTTTTTCAAAAACACGCACCTACACCGATGCCACGCTTTAATTAACGACCAAACAGAGGAACAATAGTCTGTGTTATTTGTAACAAGAATATTGGTTAGAAAATGTTACAACCTATCCCAAGCAAGACTTTGGTTATGCTTATGTTTTTACTTTAAAATGTCAGCCTTGGAAGAGAGACTGACTGAGGGGTGCCTCTCAAAACACACACACACACACGCACACGTTATGTTAAGCCGCCATTTAAGTGTTGAATAAAAGTTTCTGTCATAATCCTAATTTCATGATGTTACATTTCAGGGTGAATTGTAACATGTTACTGCTTGTGTTTGAGCGTAAACCATGCATTTTCTGTTTGGGTTGCAGAGATAACAGCTGCACCATTTATAATAGCAGACACATGTAACTAGTTTATCTAAACCTCTGTGGTTTGGTATTGATAACAGGAGTGGCCAGCCGTAAAGATCAGTTTACAGGATTACCAAAACAATGAGAACAATACAGCAGAGTTATGACTGACACAGTCTGGGGCCATGCTAAAACAAAATCTTTACAGTGATACTTTTGTGAAATTGTTTGTCTGCAGGCGATCTTCAGTTTACATTCTTATTGTGCAATCTATCGGAGCAACATAATACAACCTGATGAGTCAGGAGGAGTCACACGACTCATCGGCTGTAGTTTGATGTGAAGTACACCAGAGGGCAGCGTTACCCAGAGTTCCCTGCATGTGTGAGCTCACATTCTGCATGGATCCATGTTTTTGTCAATGAAATATCTGTGAGAGCTGGAACTGTTTAAAGCTCAATTATTGCACCACTTGTCATTTGGCTGTCCGGTATGTCAGTTTTTGTATTAAATGACCATTAGTCTCATTATCAACTTGCAGGGACGTCACTAGGATTGAAAGATAGGGGGGGCTTAGCCCCCAGGGTATTTGTAACTTGGGTTTGTAAAATCTTTGCACTCACATCTTTCGTTACTGTATTAGAGCTACACTTATGTCAACAACCAGTCAAGAAACCAATGTTAACAAGTACAAATTGACAGACATATCCTCTTCTTCCATTTCTACTCTGTTCCTTCTGTCTTACCCTTTAAGATAAAAAAAACCCTGATGCTAATTTCATGACTTCGAAATGCAAATTGGTCACATGAAACAACATCCAAATTGTCAAAAACCTGACAGAGGCCAGACAGCTAATAAGTTGGTAAGTTAAACAAATATGACAAATAGCAGTACAAGAAAAAGAAAAAAATAGGCATCACTGCATACTTTATCATGTAATATATTAATTAGCAAACCAAAATATCCACTTTCCTTTACCTGAAGAAAACGTAGCTAAAAGGTAAGCAGGTAATTAAAAACAACTTACAATTTCACTCTGTATCACACTAGGTGTAATCAATCTTCCTTTAACCATTAGCGTGTGTATCGGTGTGTGTGTGTTTGTGGGGGGCAGGGTGCATAGCGAGTTCAGACCAGAGAGTAACAACGAGGCGAGATGAATCCTCCAGTTACTTGCAACGCTCCGGTCTGCAGCGCTCTGAAAGCTGCCAGTTCACACCAATGCAACGAGACGGTGCGGTGCATCATCTTGATAGCACAACGACTCTTTGTACTTCTGTCTAACTTGGGACTTTTCAGCTATTTTTTTGTAGCTGGATATATATCATTTGTTGCGTCTAAATATGAATGAGGATACGGCTTTTGATACTGTTGTTCTTATTATTTAGGGGGGCTTAAGAACATTTTGGGGTAGCTTCAGCCCCCCTAAAGTAGGCCTAACGACGTCCCTGTTAACTTGTGTTTGAGCTGATGTTGCAAATTCACTGAAAGTGACAGTTACAGGTTTAGCTGTCTCATCATTTCCTTCATAGGAACTGTTTCCTGGAAATGTTTGTGTCATTTTGAACACATTACAAGAAAAATGGAGAAAGTGTTCACATGGTACAGGTACTACACAAAAATGCACATCTATAACCTCTGAAACATAATTTTGCATGTGATAGACTCACTTGAAACAAACATGGTTTTCAGACTCAATTCACATGTAAAAAGTTGTGACATTTTCACGCATGATTGTTTTGATAAGGGAAAATCAACATGCAACTGCTGATTTATTTGCATACACGGTGAAGTTACAAAAAGTTCATTTTCTTTAATTATGAACACTATGCAAACTGTATGCGTTAAGTTTCGTGTGCTGACGTTTGAGGCTCTCGAAGCATCAAACTGTAACGGTTCTGCACACAGAGAGAGATAAGGCCTCAAAAGCAGCTGCAAGTAATCAGCCGTTTACTTGCTTAAGCCTGGTTCACACGGTAGGATAATTAGGCAGATTTTAGCCCTGATTCACTCCCTTCTTAAGGATGCTCCGATTATCGTGAAATAATCTGATCAGATATTCCTGCCGTGTGCCGTGTGTTAAGACTGCTCTCATCTGCTCGGAAGGACGTCGGGACCGCTCCGATCTCAAATCGGGGATATCCAACATGTTGGATTGTTTTGGCCCGATTTCTCCTTGTGTGTGTTGTCTCCCGGGGACAAACGAGCACGCAGCCTGTGGACTGTGGCGTGTAACCAATCAGAAAGCGAGGTGAGGAAGCGGCGAGGAAAGCACCGGGAAACAAAATCAAAACAGCCGGCGGCATGGCGCACCAGAAAGTCCGGTCATGCTCGCGTTGTCTCCACTTCTTTGACCATCGCCTTTTCTTTTGATAATGTTTTTTTTTCGGTTAAAAACAAACTACAAACTATCGCCACTGCATCCTCTTCGTCCGCCATGATTGTTTACTCTGAAGTCACGTTTGATCTCGAGGGATTTTGCGAGATTTCCCGTCTGATCTGGGAATGCTCGGGAGTCAAATCGGTTCGTGTGTGATGTGTTGATTTTGCCGTGTGCTGCGCACCACACACTGTACGACCAGAACTGTTAGACCCGTGATTTTTTTATCGCCGTGTGGGGTCTCTCAGGATTGGAAAATTGGCCGACAATTTTAAAATTGTCCCGTGTGAACCAGGCTTTAGAAGTTCAGAGAGTTCGGCAACAGTTAATCAAACAGCGTGGGCAAACCATACACTACAAGACTTGAACAGACTTTGAAGGCCCTAAACACCCACACAGGTGTTTTGAGTTTATCTGGTTGATTAGACGTCTTCCAGGACTGTGTGGGAATGGTTGGACTGATTGATTGACATCCTCCTAAGTCTCCTGTTAGCTTTGTTGCGCCTGTTAGGACAGGAAAAATGACAGCTGTATCATTCTTATTGGTAAAAAAGATTTGTGCCCTTATAAATTCCCATTAAAGGTCTGGCCCACTTAACCTGAGCAGAGGTCTTATCAGCCACAATAACTGAAATCACCTGTGTGGGTGTAGATCGAGGAGGCTTACCCCATTCAAACACACAGTCGGCCTGGGTATAACCCTGATTGAGCCATTGGTGTGAAAGGGGTATTGGTGAGAAGTTAAGTTCAGAGCAGAGTTCGGCAACAGGTAATCAATCAGCGTGGGCAAACAAAGCAGGCGAAGGGCAGGTAGGAATATTACATTGCTGAAATTCAGTCAGGAACACTCTTGTCATAGATTCAACCATGTATTGCAACAAATGGAAATACAGTTGAACCTGGCTATGAAGGCTCTATTATGATGTTGCTCCCTGGATCAGCCAAGCTGCATGCTAAGATGACACAGGGTGCTGAAACCCCCCTGTACACAAGAGTAGGCCCAATCCAAGACATCAAAACAATTTCAGACATAGTTATGATGACACCTAAAACCGGGAAGGTGGAGGCTGGGGTGGTGGAGGCAAGCTTTGCCAGCAGAAGCAGCAGTGTGAGGGATTGGAGTAGCAGGAAGCAGAGAGGAATAGGGAGACATTTAAATGTACCGCCTGATGTGAAAATGGCTGTGATTGGTTGTGACTGGCTGGGATAATAATTCAATTAGTGGGCCTATGACTTCCATGTCCTGCATAAACTAACACAATGCTTAATTATGTGGGAGCAAATGAGGGAACAGGGAACAGGTGTACCGTCCCCGATAAGGTAGTCTGTATCGACGTTTTATTTACGGGCTTGGTCCGATGCCGCCAGAAGTTCAACCCTGGATGACACTTATTTTCGGTCGGATGTCCCTACCCTTGGTGTTGGCATTTAAAACTCCAGTGGATTTCTGAGGACTATGGTTAACTGCTCCTCAGATCTCTGCAGGGTAAATCCAGACAGCTAGCTAGACTATCTGTCCAATCTGAGTTTTCTGTTGCATGACTAAAACAACTTTTGGACAAGCAAATGTTCCACCAAAACAAGTTTCTTCAGAGGCTATTTTGCAGCGGCACCGTTGCTGCATTAATCGCCCAAGACAATTGTGATTGGTTAAAGAAATAATTGATTGGTTTAAGTCAATAAACCAGAGCACCTTTTTCTCCTATCCAGCAATACTGTGTGGACTAGCCATCTCTTACAAGAGTAAAAACTGCAGCAACACATGTTTACAGTGAAAGCATCCTGCCCTTAGTAAATCCAATACAAGTTTAAATACAGGTTGCCAACAAGTCCTCCAAACCATACATGTCATTTACAGTGCCTTGCGAAAGTATTCGGCCCCTTTGAACTTTTCGACCTTTTGCCACATTTCAGGCTTCAAACATCAGAGATTCAGCCAAGAGGCCCATGATCACTCTGGATGTACTGCAGAGATCTACAGCTGAGGTGGGAGACTCTGTCCATAGGACAGCAATCAGTCGTATACTGCACAAATCTGGCCTTTATGGAAGAGTGGCAAGAAGAAAGCCATTTCTTAAAGATATCCATAAAAAGTGTTGTTTAAAGTTTGCCACAAGCCACCTGGGAGACACACCAAACATGTGGAAGAAGGTGCTCTGGTCAGATGAAACCTAAATCAAACTTTTTGGCAACAATGCAAAATGTTATGTTTGGCGTAAAAGCAACACAGCTCATCACCCTGAACACACCAATCCCCACTATCAAACATGGTGGTGGCAGCATCATGGTTTGGGCCTGCTTTTCTTCAGCAGGGACAGGGAAGATGGTTAACATTGATGGGAAGATGGATGGAGCCAAATACAGGACCATTCTGGAAGAAAACCTGATGGAGTCTGCAAAGACCTGAGACTGGGACGAAGATTTATCCAACAAGACAATGATCCAAAACATAAAGCAAAATCTACAATGGAATGGTTCACAAATAAACATATCCAGGTGTTAGAATGGCCAAGTCAAAGTCCAGACCTGAATCCAATCGAGAATCTGTGGAAAGAACTGAAAACTGCTGTTCACAAACGCTCTCCATCCAACCTCACTGAGCTCGAGCTGTTTTGCAAGGAGGAATGGGCAAAAATTTCAGTCTCTCGATGTGCAAAACTGATAGAGACATACCCCAATCGACTTACAGCTGTAATCGCAGCAAAAGGTGGCGCTACAAAGTATTAACTTAAGGGGGCTGAATAATTTTGCACGCCCAATTTTTCAGTTTTTTATCTGTTAAAACAGTTTGAAATATCCAATAAATTTCGTTCCACTTCATGATTGTGTCCCACTTGTTGTTGATTCTTCACAAAAAATTACAGTTTTGTATCTTTATGTTTAAAGCCTGAAATGTGGCAAAAGGTCAAAGTTCAAGGGGGCCGAATACTTTCGCAAGGCACTGTAGCTGTCGCTTTTATCCAAAGCGACTTACAATTGCTATATATGTCAGACGCCACACGCCTCTGGAGCAACTATGGGTTAAGTGTCTTGCTCAAGGACACATTGGTTGATGTATCGCAGTGGGAATTGAACCCAAATGTCCCACAGGTTGTTTAGTCCTCCCCTCTTATCCATAGGAGTGTTTTCCATCCTGATATCCAAACAAGAGAACGTACTGTAACTGTTGCAGTTTTAAACCCGTCGTTAACGTGAAACGGTAGCAGTTTGTTTAGGTTTAGGCACCAAATCTACTTAATTAAGTATAGAAAAATATTGTTTGGGTTAAAATCAGACATTCACTTCCAGTTATGCACGTGACACGGAACGTGATGTAGCTCCGTTTGTTCTGTTTGTTGTTCATTTAGTTTTTTTAAATGGGACACACCTGCGTGAAAGTCCTGTGTTTGTTTGACCCATCCACCTCCCCAACCTACCTCCTTATGCGGAAATTTGGCGCTCTTATAATGCGACATCTTACTACCTGATGTCGCATCATGATATCCCGTCATATCTACGGCCACTAGAGGGCGCATCACTATAAACATTAATATGTCGTAATAGACCATTTTCACGGCAGGTTGACATGTCATAGTAGGAAAAGCACAGGTGTATTCAAAGCCATTAATGATGGCTGCGTTCCACTTAGGAGAGGCCCTGGTATTGTGCATGCTGACTCACAGAAATGGCTCACTGGGTCACTTGATGGAATTGAGCCATCTTTAAGGTTATCAACTTCAGCTGTGCTTTTCCTACTATGACAAGTCAATGTCTGCTGTGAAAAGGGTCCATTGCTGCTTGAACAATTGAACGACGTATTTGATTGGGGAAGTCTCCAAGTTGCATATGCTTCCTACACAAGCCCTGAGCACAGTCTCATTTATGTAAACATATAAAATTCAACACAAACCACATCAAACAATAAAATGCATTGTTCATCATTGCACTCTAGAACGACACATATCAACTGATCTGACACCTCTTTGGACCTTTGAAGCGTGGTTAGGAAAAGATTGTGGTTTGGATTGAAATAGGAAGGGAACTAAAAAAAAAGCCTGGAATAAAAAGTTTTTTTTCTGATAAATAACTTGGAAAGTAGCTCCTGAACACACAAGTCATACTGACAAGTATCAGTGTGTGTGGATCACATGTAGAGCAGCGATTCATTCTCTTCAAAGCCTCGTTTAGACTGCTGTGTGTTGTACACTTTAATTCGTTATTCTTTTAAGAACAAGTGATGGAACAAAGACATAATTTTTAGCTGCAGCTGAAACATGTCAAAACAAAAGGAGGTGTTGTAAGAGACTCTCTTGTGTTTTGGAAATGTCAAAACAGGCTTCAGATCAAAATGTGATGACAAAAGCTTTTTTAATCAATCATTTGATGGATTTTGATCAAGGTATTCAGTTGTAAAAAAACAGGAGCCTTGATTGGGCTGTGACTGACAGATGAGCAGGAACAGTGACAAAATAACATTTACTCAAATGTCTGAAACTCTACGCCCCCCCTTTCCCGAAAAGCCCAGTCTGCTGTGACTGGCTTCTGAGAAAAATATGGCACACATTTGCAAAGGTAGTCAAGCTTTGGATGAAGACACTCAGGTGTGTGTGTGTGTGTGGGGGGCTGTATATTCTAAAGAGCCTGCATGTGACATTGGAGGGGGATGTTTTCCAATGTTTTCTGATTGAGGCAGCCCACAAAAAAATGACAGGGTTCGGTCTTTTCAGTGTTTTTGGGTTTGGCAGGCGCTCCAGATACCCAAATGTATGTGCCAGTCTTTTATACTGTAAAACCAAATGCTCAAATAAATTAACTGGAATAAGTACTGTAAACTTAAAATTTGTTAAGACGTTGTACTTACCTAAAACTGTTGAGTGCCAGTAGAATATACTATCTTTTGAGTTCAGTAAAGTCTTATTTTTTGATTAATATGGACATTTTCTTTTACGTTTTAAGTGACCACTTCTTAAAGTGATAATTTCATAGTAACTCTATAGTTTGTACTTCATTTATGTCCTATTTTGACAGAACAAACCAATATCGCATCAATATGTTGCTACACTATAGGCCAAACCTATATAATTATATATATATATTTATATATATATATATATATATATATATATATATATATATATATATATATATATATATATATTCAAGATTTAGTCAATCAATCCCACAACAGGGAAATTCGATCAGTCCTGACCACTTTTTGAAGGTCTTGGTCTCTGAATAAATCACATTTTTACTTGGTCTTGTCTCTGTCTCAGATACAGACAACTCAGGATTTCAAGGCATTTCTCATTATAGACTTATGCCAAATAAGAGATGAATGAAGAAGAATCTTAATTCGTTTTTCCGTTGGTGTTTTTTCATTTCCCATTTTATTGTGTCATGCAGTGTTGGACTCGTTCTGGTCTGGTCTTGGTCTTGACTCGGTCTCAACCCCTTAAAGACTTGGTCTTGTCTCGGTCTCGATACCCTATGATCTTTGTGATGACTTGGTCTCGGTTAAGGGGGTCTTGAATACAACGCTGGTATGTGCACAACCACTGAAAAGGTGATTTTGTCATGTTAATTTATCTTTAACCAAATGGTTTTCGTTCTTAAACCTTAAAGAAACCTCAACCGGAACATGGCAGATCAGGAGAAAAAAAACATGATAATCATATAAATAAGAGAGAGAGAGAGAGAGAGCCAACAGCCGAATTGGCTGCTCTTCCAGAAGCTTTCAGAGGATTAAGATCAAACACACCGTCTCACCGTTTGTACATTAGAGGCTGTTCAGTGTCAGACTGCAGGGCTGCACCGCCTCCTACATCAGCGGCTGCTTTATTCACACAGCCGGCAACAAACAGCTGAGGCGTCTCTGCTTCCAGCACATGTTTACACTCTCTTCACCTGCACTTAAAACCAGTTGCCACGCTCATCTGTCTTACAGGGTGTATTTCAGACCATTCTGATTCCCAGGTCATCAAATACCGACGCTTAAGGCCGTAACTCTGGTAAACGCTGGTCACTTTGTCAAGGTTGAAAGGAGTAATACATTTTGCCATCTGTACAGTGTGTGGTTTCGAACAGCAGCCTCTGTGTTGTTGTGTTATGATCCTCATAGGTACACAACACAACGTGATTGGTTGATGCGTTGCGAAAGCTCAGGAAAAATGTCACAGCCCTTTTGGATTCCTTTTCCTTCCTTTTTTCTCTCGAGGCATCGACAACACAGCTGACAGGTTAGGCTCTCTGTCAATACACATACTAGAAAGAGGTCTGCTAACGTTTTAAAGATCACACCAAAATATTCACTCTGACGTTCTGGTTCTGCTTTGGATGCCGTCAAGCGGGATCTCTGATCGTAATCAGTCCTTCACTGACCAATCAGCATTCATTAGCAGAATGCTAGCGTGTTATGGGCAACAACGACTCAACCTGTAAGAAATCATAAGGACATAAGTACTTGTTCATTAAACTTTCGAGCTATAATCCATGTTGAACTTGCAAAACCTACAATCAAATCTGAACTTTCTCAACGACTGTCACGGGTACAATGTCGGACTCAATTGCGGAGTAAAAGGTGAGTATGTTCATTAAAGAATAAAGAATCCAGACAACGGTACAAATCCAATAGGCAGAAGACAGGGTCAAAAATACAGGCAATAAATCAGGAAACACTGGAAACAAACACTAGGAAAAGCTGGAGCGTGAGACACACGAGGAGTAACAACAATCTGGCAGGGAACAAGTGAAACAAGGGGGTATATATACACGGGGATGGGAAGACAACTACACACAGGTGAATCACATTAGGGCGGAGACAGGTAATCACAAATGGCGGGAAACAAACAAAGGCAGGAAGACAAGTGAAGTGAATGAAGACAAAACTTAAATGTCAAAATAAAACAGGAAGTCCAAGAAACAAACAGAAAACACAATAAGAGCGGAACTGGACGTGACAACGACAATCAGGTGAAAGAAACAAATTTAGCCGTCTAGCTCCATAGAGTCCCTTTCATTATGCACTCACCTGCGATCACCCCCAGTGGAACTCTGGTGGAACTGCAACCAAATTCAGTACAATGGGGCTGATGGGCTTTGACCTACCCCCATCTGCGTTTAAAAGTTGTTTTAGTCGTGCAACAGAAAACTCAGATTAGACAGATAGTCTAGCTAGCTGTCTGGATTTACCCTGCAGAGATCTGAGGAGCAGTTAACCATAGTCCTCAGAAATCCACCGCAGTTTAAAATTACAACACAAAGAAAGCCGAGGGTACCGGACACCAGGCTAAATGAGGGACATCCAGCAGAATTCTTGGCGGCACCTGAACAATCCCGTGAATGAAACCTCTACCAAACACCTAATATTATCACACCAAATGTTTAAAACAAACATGACTACCGACGATGCGCATTGAGCTCAGGCTCGTACAGAGGAGGGGTAGAGTACGTGCAGAGGGGCAAGGAGGCCTTTCCTTGCTTCTTTCGAAGCAGATCGCGAGGCAGTGATTGGTGGGCGTTTTTTTTTTTACAGGATTACAGCAGCTTCAGGTGACTGATCTTTTTCGCCCTTTTTTCAGAACCCAGAAGTTATTTATTGCTACCAGGGTGTAAAGACCATTTCAAACAATATCTGTAAAAATAAATGTATATTGAAAATAGTTACCAACCCTGCCTTTAACTTTAACATACATTACGTAACAAACACACCATCATCTTTTTCTAAACTTCACCAAATCATTTTGTTTAAATACACAACATTAACTACTTGTTTAACAAGCTTTTTACAACATGTGCCAGTCGCTGGCAAATTTATTTTCCTGGGAACGTATTTCAGGATGCAGTTTTGTTGTATAGGTACGGAATTTTCTAGGAGACAGGGTTGCCTGAGCAACTAAACGTCCGACAGAATCTCACACACACACACACACACACACACACACACACACACACACACAGACAAGTGCGTATCACTATCTTTGTGGGGACCCGTCATTGACATAATGCATTCCTTAGCCCCTTACCCTAACCATCACAACTAAATGCCTAACCTTAACCCTTACCCTCACCCTAACCATAACCTAATTCTAACCCTAAACCCAAGTCTTAACCCTCAAACAGACCTTTAACCTTGTGGGCTCCAGCATTTTGGGCCCCACAAAGTTGTCCAGACCCCACAAGTATATTTGTATATATGTATGCCCGGATTTTGGACCCCACAAATATAGTTAAACAAGAACACACACACACACACACACACACACACACACACACACACACACACACTTTTTATTACTCCAGTGATCTCTTTGAAAATGGAGCTCTGTTTCCTTCTCAGTTCCTAGAAAGCTGATTCCCACTCTTCCCTCAGTCACCTTGATTTTACCATCTTCTGTTCTCTTTTGATGAAACCTTTTTCATCTTCACTTGCACATTCCTTTCTCGTCTTATCTCTCCTTCTTCCTGCTGCCTTTTTCATTCTTGTTTGAGTGTGTAAATCAGTGAAACCTGCAGCTTTTAAAGTGTTTTTCCCTTGGAAAGTTCTTCATTTTGCCGCCTTCTCTATATGTTTGCTTTGCCCGACAGCTGCCGTGCCAACAGCTACGGGCCTGTTTTCTTTTGAAGGTCTTCGGTCTTTTGCTTCTGTCGCTGCCGAGTTAAGAGAAAAGGCAGAAAATCATCAAAACCGGCTGCTTTGATGTTCCCTGTCACCAAAGAGAGGAGAGTTTGGGTTTTAGGGAAGATGTGGGCAGAGCCGGCAGGGAGGTGGGAGGCATTTAAAATCATAATTTATTCAAATCACTGAGGGCGTTTGATTTTGTGCTACGGAAAAGAAAAAAAACAACAGCAATACTGTCCAGACACACACAATGATTCTTCCTTCCTAGGTTATTGCTTTTATGAGTTGTGTTGTCGGTTACAGCAGCAGGAACAGTATCGACCAACGTGAGACACAATCCAACAGCAGTGAAGCGTTCAGACACACTGAGAACCAATGGGAACTCGGATCTGATATCTCTCTTTCTCCCTCTCAGTTATCTCCTCGGAGGCTGACTGGACAGGAAATTGGACAGGCGGGGAAACACTGATCCACTGTTGAAACACAGTGTGCTTCAGAAAACCACGAATGTTCTTTGTTTTTCTGAGACGCGATAAACGTTGAAGTTACAGTAAGAGAACAGTTACTGAACCTCAGGGTGACCAGAGGAGAGGGATGGAAGCAAATAAGAGACACAAGTATTTGTTCTGAATTCATCTCTTTGAAATCATAATATGACATTTTTCTGATTTGCAATTTTAAAAGCTGAATTTGATTATATACATTTGTGTGAATGGTCACAAATTAAGATCCAAAAAGTTAAGTTTCAGAATCAAAAAAAAAGGAAAAAGAAGAAGAACGATTCGAGTTTAAAGATACTTTATTGTCACATACACATACATGTAGCGAAATTCATTTTCTGCATTTAACACGTCCCTCAAGGGAGCAGTGGGCAGCCATTTACAGGACCCGGGGACCAACTCCAGATCTGAGCAAGTGCCTTGATCAAGCGCACTGACTGGAGAACCTAGTACATTTTTTTTGGTGGTGGGGGAAACCGGAGCACCTGGAGGACCCCACACAAACATGCGGAGAACATACAAACTCCACACAGAAAGGCCCGGAACGACCTGGACTCAAACCCAGAACCTTCTTGCTGTGAGGCCACAGTGCTAACTATTGGGCCACCATGCTGGCCAAGGTTTCTCAAATTTGATTGGTTGAATTCAGATTTAAAAATTCAAGTTGAAAACTGGACGACTTACCGGAGCCCCGTTGTTCTCCCAGGCAGTCATCTTTGAGTTTCAACTTTCGAGGCCGCTTTCTTTGGATCACATAACTGACAGACCGTGCTCTGATAGGCCAGAAGTCGGCTCAAATGCATTCAGGCTCAATTGCCTCTCCTGTCAACCCCGTTCTCACTCCCAACTCGTCAAATACTGACACATGGTCGGTGTCAGATACCCACGCAAAAATCACCCTTCAAGCGTTTTGTATGAAATGCACCGGGCAGAGCAGCAGCTTGACCGTGGCGCTGTAAGATGACGTAGTATTAAAGCAATACCGAAGGTTATTTTGTACCTTCAAATAATGTTTCCAAAATCATATCAGTGGTTCATCAACTCCTAACAGGGTGAACTGTACTTCTGCATTCGCTTTGCGGCCCTCTATCAGCTATAACCGCACTATGGAAGGTTGCCAGATCGGGTAGCGGATCTGTAGTACGAATGATAAAGGTAATGGACAATTCTGCTTCCAACCTGTAGGGGAGCCAAAGAGGAAAAGTGCTTTGGTGTTGCTTTAAGAGCGAGTAATATGAAAGTCCGAAAATCTGAGTAGGGATGCGGGTTGTGGTGGTGGGTGGGTCAAACAACACAGGACTTCCATCCAGGAGACTGGGATTCTCTAATCACAGAGATTACATTTTACAACCCCACCCATTTCCTTAACCTCCACCAACTTGTCCTAAACCGTTCTTGTGCCGCTTGCGTAATGGGTGTTTACTTCTCTTTATTTGTGTACAGTTAACAACGTCCCTGTTAACACTTTTATTGCGGCTGATGGTAGTCTCTGCGTTGTGTTGTGTGATGGTTGTAGGCTGACAGCTGGACCACAACGGAAGAACCACAGACCGCTCCAATGTCGTTGATCATTTATTTGCTAACAAGCCTTCGGCATCTGAGGGATACAAGCCCGATCTCAGTGAAAACTATTCACCATAAAATAAAGTAATAATCAAAGGAAACTTACAAGCATGATTTCTGTGGCCAAGCTCAACGTTACAAATTAATTCACACAAAGATCTTATTTACACAGATGGATAGTTAAACATAGATAATTACTCTGGGTTTACTGTTTCTCATTTAAACGTATTAATATTTACGGGTTTCATCAGTTTATATTACAGTACACACTGTTTTTACACATTATTAAATATGAAATATGAAATAACAGTATAAAAATGCGAAAATATGACATGTATGACTTACCAAATTAAAGTAAAATTACTAACAAAATTCTTTAGAACTCAAAGTGTTTTTAATGTAATATGCAAAAGGTCACTGTTAAACACAGTTAATTAGGTTCAGAAAAAGATTTGGGTTCAAATAAGTATTTTTGTCATGTAATTTAATTACGTAATTCGTATGAACATTAAGTACCCTACATAAACATGTCAATGTTGACTTTTGGTTTCATACGGGACACAAACAGCAGACTTTGGCAGTCAGAAACAAATGTAAACCGGGACCAAACATGTTTTCCCAACACAGTCTCACTCCCTACACGTCAAATGTCTGACGCATGGTCAAGGACCCCTGGCGTTAAGTTTCAACACCAGGGGGGTACCCATTGCATTATTTTTTCAACGAGGGGGTCCGTCAGACATTCTTGTTAATCCCCCACCGTCGGATATAGACGAAAGAAAAAACACGCTCCCCTAAACTCAATCTGTAGCAGTTTTATTATTGGTATTTTTAACCCAGTAACAGCTGTTTTAATCAACATTTATTCACCAGATCCCATCATGGTTTATATGTATTTCTTTTAATGTTATTATTTCGGTCTATTTTGGCCAGGGAAGCTGGGTTGCTTTTTTGTTTATTTATATTTGTAAAAGTATAACGCTACATCTATCAACATTTATTTAGATGTTATCATGGTATATTCATTTCTTTATTTTAATATTATTTCGGTGTTATTACCAGTGAAATATTACAGTATGCTGTAATACAGAACATTACGATATGATCCGAGCTACTGACACGCATTCAAAGCCGATATCCCACAATGCAATGCGGGCATTCATTCACAGAAAACGATCAGCGGGTCTTTAACGACAGTATCGCTTCAATGTACATATTTAATCAGTGGTTTAGTCAGCAGCAACAACACGTTGCTCAGCTTTGTTCCAGTAAGTTATGCATCGTAATAACATTTAAAAACATCCGCGGAATACTCCGGAAGTGACGCAGTACGTCCCGCTCAGCTGATAAGAAGATAAAAATACATAATATTCGTAATATTGATGTTTTTGTCTAACATATTTGAGGATGTAAACAATGAAGATATTAATAATAATAAAATACAGTTTCATGTATTTGTCTCGTGTACCGTTTGCTCGGTCGGCGGCGGGCGGCGGCAATCTGAAATGGAATGGAGCCCATTCACGGCCGACAGCAGAAACACAGGAGCCGAACCTGCCACCCACCTACCCCGGAAGAACTACAAGTGCACAAGCTTTGTAACAGCTTCTGTTGCGCGTCTCTTTTGGGAATTGTAGTTTTAAAGTATATTGGTATATTTCTCATGATTAGAAGTTGGCAGTGTAGAATTTTGGATACACCCTGGGTTTTTTTGGGATGGGGAACACACTGGTGTCATCAGATTTTAAAAATGTAATCGTTAAATAGGTGAAAATAGCTTATTACCATATTTGACAGTGCTTACAGTGGGTAAACTTTGGTGACCATATCTACATGACAGCTGAGGTCCAGAGCTTTCTAGAACAGCTGGTCCTATGTGTGTAGCACCTTCTATAACAGCTGGTATTATGTGTGTAGCACCTTCTATAACAGCTGGTCCTATGTGTGTAGTACCTTCTATAACAGCTGGTATTATGTGTGTAGCACCTTCTATAACAGCTGGTCCTATGTGTGTAGTACCTTCTATAACAGCTGGTATTATGTGTGTAGCACCTTCTATAACAGCTGGTCCTATGTGTGTAGCACCTTCTATAACAGCTGGTCCTATGTGTGTAGCACCTTCTATAACAGCTGGTCCTATGTGTGTAGCACCTTCTATAACAGCTGGTCCTATGTGTGTAGCACCTTCTATAACAGCTGGTATTATGTGTGTAGCACCTTCTATAACAGCTGGTCCTATGTGTGTAGCACCTTCTATAACAGCTGGTCCTATGTGTGTAGCTCCTTCTATAACAGCTGGTCCTATGTGTGCAGCTCCTTCTATAACAGCTGGTATTATGTGTGCAGCTCCTTCTATAACAGCTGGTCCTATGTGTGTAGCTCCTTCTATAACAGCTGGTCCTATGTGTGCAGCTCCTTCTATAACAGCTGGTCCTATGTGTGTAGCTCCTTCTATAACAGCTGGTCCTATGTGTGCAGCTCCTTCTATAACAGCTGGTGTTATGTGTGTAGCACCTTCTGTTGCTAAATGACAAGCCTTCAAACATGGACTGGGTTCAAGGTTCAGAGGTCAATATTTCAGTAATAATGTATCCTCTTCAGACTGACATACATATGTTACTGTAGGGTTGAGACCTTTCCAACGATGTTTGCTATAGTCCTCTGACAACGTTTTTCATTTCGTTGTTCAAATGCTTCACACATAACACTTAACATATTGTTTTATCACATAGCTGACATTTACTTACAATAAAAAACAACATGAAAAAAAAAAAAACTGAAGCACATCACACAGCCACAATCTATTGCTCATCTTTCACAAACAGTGACAAGAGCAACACACAACCATATGCATTATATCATGAAGCTATTGCAGAACCCCTGCAGCCTCAAGCAACATTATTTAAAGTTTTAAATGAGGTAGGTCCGAATAGGACTATGGTTTAGAAATGTTAAGTTTAGATTGGGGTACCCATATCTTCTGCCAGAGGATAAGAGCTCATATATTTGGCATGGAGAATAAAGATAGATCAGACTCTTTGGTTTCTATTCCTCTCCACAACCTTCATGACAGTCATATTAAAATGCTCTGTAATGCAGCTTGTATAACATAAACCCTCTGATTCACTGTGAGTGTCTGCTGTAAATGATAACACACACTTTCAACACGGGCCTTCCAGTCAAAGGTGTTGTCCATATAAACACCAAGGTGCCGATTGATTGGTTCATCATTTATGACCTCTGATACCCTCTGACCCATGTCACGACCTTTTCCTCAGCTTGTGAAATGGTTGAATGAGATGTGTGAGTTGTGTCTGTGTGTCTAAGGCAGAAGTGTGCCAAAAATGCATTATCCTTTTTAATTTCTTGAAAATGCTTCCTAAAACTAGTCCCTTCTTAATCTTGAAAAAGGCTATAAAGGTTAGGATGGCTACAAGCTGTAACCACGGTGATTGATATGAGGATCATATCACCAGTGAATTGTTCTTTTTAACAGACTACTCAACCTTAACACCTGGCTCCAGCTTACATGCAGCATTCACAAGATAGGTTTTATGGACAATTTGAATCTGTTTTGGGAACGTGGCACCTTTGATTGACTGTTTGCACTCCGTAAACACACGCACAAGCACACTTCCCAGTGACACTCTCCCATAAGCTCTCACTCCTTTACAAATAACTCTGCTAACCCACAGACCAGCTATATCATTCCAGTTATAATCAATAATATCAGTAATCCTCCTCTGTGCTTCCTTTGGAGCAGCCACCTATTCATAATCCCATAACCACGGCGTCTGTCCCCCGACTGAGATTGGTCAAATCAAACATAAACCAACGAGGTGCTATACTTAACAACCTAATTGGAATTAAAACAACCACTGCAACGATAGAACAGAATAGAAGAATCAAATGTGGACTATTAAATATTACATCTCTGTCTTCTAAAGCAATATTGGTAAACGATTTGATATCAGATAATCAAATTGATCTATTCTGTCTTACCGAAACATGGCTGGGCCATGAAGAACATGTTAGTCTAAATGAAGCCACTCCTCCCAGTCATATTAATACTCAAATTCCTAGAGGCTCAGGCCGAGGAGGAGGAGTTGCAGCCATATTTGACTCAAGCCTGTTAATTAATCCTAAACCTAAACTAAATTATAACTCGTTTGAAAGCCTTGTTCTTAATCTTCAACATCCAACATGGAAAACATCACAGCCAATTATATTTGTTGTTGTTTACCGAGCGCCAGGCCCATATTCTGAATTTTTATTTGAATTCTCAGAGTTTTTATCATGTGTAGTCCTAAAATCAGATAAAATACTTATTGTAGGTGATTTTAATATCCATGTGGACGTTGACAGCAATAGCCTTAGTACTGCTTTCAATTCACTACTAGACTCAATTGGTTTCAGTCAGACTGTTTTAACCACACCCTCGACCTTGTGCTGGCATATGGCATCAAAATTGAAGATTTAATAGTATTTCCACAGGATTCTTTATAATGAGACCATTTTTTAATAACTTTCGAATTCTTACTACCTGACTACACAAAATTAAATTAAAGCTTCTACACTAGGTGCCTATCTGACAGTGCTATAGCTAAATTTAAGGAAGATATTCCAACAGTATTTCACTCAATGTCGTGCTTTAATATAACAGAGGACCTTTATGTTAACTTTGGCCCCTCCCAAATTGATAATTTTGTAGACAGTGCTACGACCTGCCTACGGACGACTTTAGACTCTGTTGCTCCTCTCAAAAAGAAGATGATGAAGCAAAGGAAACTAGCACCTTGGTATAACTCCCAAACTCTCAAATTAAAACAAATCTCACGAAAACTAAATGGCGTTCCACCAAACTGGAAGAATCTCATTTAGATTGGCAAAACAGTCTGAAAAATTATAGGAAGGCCCTCAGAAATGCCAGATCAGACTATTACTCAACACTAATAGAAGAAAATAAGAACTACCCAAGGTTTCTTTTCAGCACTGTAGCCAGGCTGACAGCTCTACTGAGCCATCTATTCCCCTAGCTCTTAGTAGTGACGACTTCATGAGCTTCTTTAATGATAAAATTATAACAATTAGAGATACAATTCATCACCTTTTGCCCTCAACCTCTAACGGTTCATCTTTAAACGCAGGAGTGCTTGAAAGAACGACAAGACCTGACATATACTTAGACTGCTTTTTTCCTATAGACCGTCAACAACTAATGCTAAAGGTCTCTTCAGCTAAGCCCTCTATCTGTCTCTTAGACCCCATCCCAACGAGGCTACTTAAAGACGCATTACCCGTGGTTAATACTTCATTACTAGATATGATCAATTTGTCTTTGTTAACAGGTTATGTACCGAAATAATATTATTAAAATAAAAAAATGAATATACCATGGTAACATCTAAATAAATGTTGATAGATGTAGCGTTATAGTTTTAAAAATATAAATGAACAAAAAAGCAACCCAGCTTCCCTGGCTGAAATAGACCGAAATAATGACATTAAAAGAAATACATATATACCATGATAATATCTGGTGAATAAATGTTGATTAAAACAGCTGTTATTGGGTTAAAAATACCAATAATAAAACTGCTACAGATTTCGAGTTAAGGGGGGCGTGTTTTTTCTTTCGTCTATATCCGAGGGTGAGGGATATCTGACGGACACCCTCATTGAAAAAATAACGCAACGGTTCCTTGACCATGCGTCAGACATTTGACAAGTAGGGAGTGAGACTGTGTTGGTTTTCCTTGAAATGTAAGTTTCCATTGCTGACAGAAATTTAACTAAGGTTAACTGCTCCTCAGATCTCTGCAGGGTAAATCCAGACAGCTAGCTAGACTATCTGTCCAATCTGAGTTTTCTGTTGCACGACTAAAACAACTTTTGAACATACACATGTTCCACCAAAACAAGTTCCTTCCTGAGGCTATTTTACAGCGGCACGGTTGCTCCGTCCGGCGCTTAGCGCCGTCCAAGACGATTGCGATATTTATTGCGAAATGCCAATAAACAAGAGCAGATTTTTCTCCCATTCCGAAAAGCGGTGTGGACTAGCCAGACCTTCCTCCGCAGCTCTGTGGAGGAGGGTTTGGCAAAGCGAGACTGTAAACGTGTTGTTTAGGAGATAGATAGATAGATACTTTATTTATCCCGAAGGAAATTTTAGGCATCCAGTAGCTTAGACAATCATAACACAACAAACACATATACAAGTATAAAAGTGAATAGTGCAGGGATTGAACAGTGCAATAGATTATTATTAAATATTAACTGAGTATGAAATATTAACTGGCTATGAATAAGAACAATATATAACAGGGAATAAGTTATAAGATGTAGATGTAGATGTTATGACCACAGTCCAGATTGTGTAGGAGGGCTAATATAGCCTATAAGACAGTTGTACAGCAGAAAAGTCCATTTCTTCCCTCCCCCTTTGTGTGGTATTGAAGAGTTGGATGGGTCTCGGGGAAAAAGGAGCTCCTCAACCTGTCTGTAGAGCATGACAGTGACAGAAGTCTGCCACTGAACATGCTCCTCTGTTTGATGACTGGTCTGGCTCTGGATGTTGCAGAGGAGATGCAGGATGAGTCCGGTCACAGCAAGGTTACTGAACACTGCAGGAGGAGATCCACTGATGGAGGTGAAAGTCGGTCACACTGCTAGCTCAACAAACACACACACACACACAGTGCCTCTCACTATCTTTTGTGGGGACCCGTCATTGACATAATGCATTCCCTAGCCCCTTACCCTAACCTTAACCATCACAACTAAATGCCTAACCTTAACCCTTACCCTCACCCTAACCATAATCTAATTCTAACCCTAATCCTACAACCAAGTCTTAACCCTCAAACAGCCCTTTAACCTTGTGGGGTCCAGCATTTTGGGCCCACAAAGCTGTCCGGACCCCACAAGTATACTGTATTCCCGGTTTCTGGACCCCACGACTGTAGTTAAACAAGAACACACACACACCTTAAACATGTTCGCCAAACAGTGGACAGCCATCTGCTTCATCAATGGGAACCTCAGAGAGAGAGATGTGAGGATGATTAAAGGATAGGTTGACTGGACGGTTACAATACTGAATGGATACATGGATGAATGAACAGATGAAAATAAAAATGATAAATAGTTAAATGGAGGGATTAAAAGGTGTACAGACAGATGAATAGAGGGATGGCCGAATTAAAGCATGGATATACGGATAGATGGACGTGTCAGTGGCAGACAGGAATGTGTGTGTGTGTGTGTGTGTGTGTCTGTCTGTGTTTGTGTTCCACAACAGTGCCGCCTACCGACCAGGTTAGGTACGGCACTGCAAGATATATCCAAAACTTGATTCTTGCAGGTTAATTCAACACCAAATACATGTTAACAGAAAAGAAAAGATGCTTTAGAAAGAAGAAAACAATTATTTAACCAGTTTTATCTGTGTTTGGACACATTTCATGTTTAATAATCTCTCAGGGCAGCCGGAGACAGTCATGATTCAAACAGTATGTAGCTTTTAGTTTCCTTTCATTTTCAGGCTCTTATTGGTGCAAATGAACAGATAAAGAATGTGTATTCATGTTTTCAGTCACATTTCAATGTTGTGTATGTATATGTGTGTGTGTGTGTGTGTGTGTGTGTGTGTGTGTGTGTGTGTGTGGGTGAAGATAGTGGAACGAAGAAAATCTGAGGAAAACTATTTCATCCATTTTTTTTTGTTTCCCCACAGTTTGATGCTTTGAAATTCTCATGATCAGCATGTGGAGGGCAAAAAGCTTTTATGCACACAAAGACACACACACACGTGTGCGATTCATGACGAGAGCTGCAGCTAATAAAGGTTAAATGAAAAGATTAGAGTGGGGGAGCAAACTAGAAGGTCAGAGGCAGGGATGAAGACAGCGTGCTTATGTTCCTCCCTCTCCTGTGATATTGTTATTTCTTTAAAAGCAGAGAAAGCTTATTATGGATGCACCATCAACTCCATTAGAGATTTAATAAATCCTCTGGCCTAACACGGCCATCAATCATCCTAAATACTGTAGCATTATTTAAAGCCGGCAACAGCTCCTGAGACCCAGTTTTTAAAAGGTTGATTGGATTTTATTTATTAGCTACATGCAGCGAGAAGGGTTTTCAGCGCTAATGGACTGCGTAGGTTAGTCTGGTAATCAGCAGCATGTCTTAAAACCAGAGGTTTGATCGCAATCCTTATTTTGGAGTTTGAGTTCTGTAACATTTAACTGCTATGTGTTCTACTTTCTTACGCATTCTTTTTCTGACAGTGTATCCTGTTAACTAGCCAACAGGAAGAAGGTGGAGGTCTAGCAGCTGCTAGTCTGAATCAACGGAAGTACAATAAGGTTTAACCATGTATCAGCTAATTTAAATAGCTCACGTTACTGTATTGTGTCAACAGGTAACTTCATGTAATATTGTATGTGGCGTTTTCTTTTGCGGGGTGCAAATGTTCCACCAAAACAAGTTCCTTCCTGAGACTATTTAGCAGAGCTACCGTCGCTGCATTCGGAGCTCAGTACTGCCCAAGAAGCAGTATCTGAATGTCCAGAATGTATCTGTTAAGTAGCCAGACCTTACTCCACAGTGCTGTAAAAGGAAGGTCTGGCAGTGCAAGACTACAACACTGTAAATTATACCGTCAGGGCTGAAGCAAAAAGCTGGAATGGGGATGGCCAACGCATGCTGCCTGACTAGCAGTATGCTATACACCCTCCTGTGAATGCTCTCCTGACAATTATTGCACCGGCATCGAAGGGTAACTCTCTTAAGAAAGGATTGTCCATGGTTAGAATGAGTTTCTGTGTGGAGCGTGCATTTAAAAAGGCTCAGGATCATCCAGCTAACTGTAAATAAGATGCACTTTTGCAGATTTGTGCTTATAAGAACTTGTTGCGATGATAACAGTTCCAGATATAAATGAAAGAACCAAAAAAAAATCTAGACTCATGTCAAATCATTGAAAAGATAATCTGGATAACGCGGTTAAGATCAGGCATCACAAGCTCACAGAATTCTGAATTTTATACATTTTGTGTAGCCTACATTAGGTATTTTGCAGTGTAGGCTCACAGACAGTGGTGGAATGTAACTAAGTACATTTACTCAAGTGCCAAATGCCGTTTACTACTTCACTACATTTTAGAGAGAAATATTGTACTTTTTACTCCACTACATTCATCTGACTTTAGTACTTTACAAAATAAGATTTTTGCACACAAAACACAGTTTATACAGTACGATGTTTTATTATAAATGAAACTAGCCAACAATACAACAACCTACAAGTCCAGCTGAAATGATCAGACCATTAAACAAACAACAGTTTGGATCCTTTACACTTTCTAAAATGGGAGGATTTTTCTGCATCGAGTACTTTTACTTTTAACAATTTAAGTACATTTTCATTTTCATTTTTCAATGCAGGACTTTTACTTGTAACAGAGCATTTCTACCGTGTGGTATAATAACACATTCTCACTCCCATCGCGTTAATATATGGATGCTTGGTCAGGTGCCTTTGGTGTTGTAATTGACGCTAAAAGTCTCCTTTAGCTTCAGATCTAAACGCGCTGATGACACCAATGTGCAAGTCGGAGCGGTAGAGGAAGTCCTTCATACCAGCTGCTATACGACTCTATAATGCACAAAAAATAACTTCATTTATATATTTTTTTTAACTTATTGGTATGGATATATTTGAGTAAATGTGTGGTCTTGAAGCTGCTGTGACACTGTCATTTCCTGCAAAGGATTAATAAAAGGATCTATCTATCTTTATGTAAACGAGCCGGGTCGGGACTATTGGCGTCACTTTTGACAAGTTAGGTTTAGGAAAAGATCATGGGTGGGCTTATAAAAGGGTACGTTTACGTGACATACGGGACAAGAACGGGACAGTTGGGTTTAGGAAAAGAAGAACGCGATAGATTGGATCGTGGGTGGGGTTATAACATGAAAGTTTTCAATGACAACACAGGCGCCGGGGTGCCTCAGTATTTTACGAGTTGAGAGTGAGAATGGATTGGGTATTATGACTTTTACTTAAGTAAAGGATCTGAATACTTCTTCCACCGCTGCTCACGGACTCACTTTTATTCGATTAACTCCGGCCTTCACCCGACAAGCAGAAACAGAAGACATTTTCCTGTAAAACTCACTCAGCTCTGAGTGTCATGTAAAAGGAGCATTAACGAGAACAATGGAGCAATTTCACTCTCAATCTCTGCCAAATGACACAAAAGATAAACTGAAAAGGTAATGAACTAATTAGGACGTGAGGTTGACCTGGGACCGCTGCTCAAACATGGGCTCATGTGTCCAGCTTCCATTTTGTGTCACTGCTTTGATGTTTGAATAGGGAAAAGAAAAAGAAAGGAGAAAGAAAAAAAGAGTCAGAGCTCAGTTTTTTTTGTTCTCTGATTTTTTTTTAAGCTGCACAAGTAGAAGGTGGCCTGCACCGTAATGACAATTTTCCCTTTGAAGATCATCTTTCCATTAGAACCAGGGGGTGCAGAGGTGACGGCCATTAACACACGGCTGACAAAAAGTTGTGTGACCAGTTTAATCTTGTCGCATTCGTTCCACATGAAAACACCGCTTTATGGACAGAACTAATGTTGTCCTGATAAAAAAAGAAGTCCTCCGGCAGAGCGACTCACAATGCCATGAACTGTGTCACAGATAGGTAACGGAAAAGTGAAATCGCCCACAACCTGCATATTCAAACACACCGGGGTCACACCTGCTGATGTTCAGCCAATTGGCGTTTCACTTTCAATTGATTGTGATTCCAAACAGCTGCAGGGCCACCGAAGAGAAAGGAAGAAAAAAAGTATGCACGTAGCATAGTTAGTCGTTTTATTTTTATAACTTTAACATCTATCCAGAGATTAGTTTTTTATCTAAAATAAGGCGAAAGATTTTCAATACCCGTGGAGTAATAAGATCACCGTCACAGAAAATGTAATACAATTCAGCGGGGAGAAAAAAAAGAGAGAGAATACTACAAAACTTTTTAAGGACTTTAAAATAGCTGCATCCACACAGCGTCTCACTGTTGTGACAGAAAGCTGCGGTGGAATGATAAAAAGCCCTTTCTGGACATGACTACATGATTTTAAACGCGAATGCTCAAATTAATTAATTGGAATAAGTACTGAAAACTTAAAATTTGATAAGAAGTTCAACTTACTTAAAACTGTTGAGTGCCAGTAGCATATATTATCTTTTTTTTTTTTGTTATTTCAAGTCGATGTTGAGTTATGGTTAATTAAAACGACTGAACAAGAAACTAATAAATATTTAGTTTAGTGAACATGAAATACTGAGTTTTTATACTTAAGCTATTCAGTTATATTAATTTAATATTTTAAAGTTGCATATATTGATAATATTTGAGATGGCTTAATTAGTACTTCAGTGCATAACTTTTTGATAATAATGAGCGTCTGTTACATTCAAGCCATTGTCAAATGAGTTGCTACAAAGCTAATTAGCTCCACATAACTCTCTCTGTATTTCTCAGTATGGCTATGTTCAGAAGATTGTGTTGTCAGGTGACTTTCGTGCGCAGAAACTCGAGTAAAGATAATTACCTCTTCTGAAGAGTCCATCATGTTTTTTTAATTCTCCGTGTCCTCCTTGGCTACTAGCAACTGCATGGAGGAGGGGGTGTGATGCGTGATCACAGAAGGCTTGTATCATGTGGGTGCGCCGACAGTGTTGTTGTCATTACTTAGAATTCCTCATGGGGGAGACAGAAACTACACACTATATATTTAACGGTAATCAGAAAATGGAAGTACTTCAAATATTTAAGCTCCAACAACCTCAGACTTTTGAGTTCATAAACTCAAAAAGTTGTGGCAACAGATTGCCTCAAAGAGTACTGCTTACTTATTTGTGTTTACAGTATATTTTGACCACACACACACACACACACACACTGCTTCCAGCTGAAAATGTCCAGTTAAGTCAGTGCTTAAAGGGCTGCAACTGCTGGTGCATCAGTTCAACGCATTCTCCCGAATAGGTTCATATGATATCATACGAAAACGTATGCACAACAATTCATATGATATCCTACGAAATTAAGGTCACATGATAGTTACGATTCTTGGTCTTTACAGATACATTTTTTTAGCCTAGAAAAGGTGACTGTGAGCAGTGTACAGGGCACTGTGAGGTCGTTTCAGCGGTTGCAGTTTATTTAGCCGACAAGCAGTGTTGGGGAGTAACGGAATACACGTACCGCCGTTAAGTATTCAGAATACAAATTATGAGTAACTGTATTCCATTACAGTTACAATTTAAATAGTTGGTATTTAGAATACAGTTACATTGTTGAAATCAATGGATTACATGACAATACTTCTCTGTTTCACGAGTTTATTCACTGTCGCAACTCCATGCATTTCCCCAGAAGCCCCAATATGAAAACGAAAAAATGTGCTATTTGTGTGATCAGTCAAAATGGAGTCGGAACCGGCACAACAGAGCCAGGGCAGGAATGCGTTTCTATCTTGGAAATTCAAACAGCATTTCACATTAAAGAAAGAACAGGGAGAGCGAAATATAACTGTGCAGTGCAACCTCTGCTTGCCAGCAACCAACCTCCTTTCAGCATCCAAATTACTCCACCTCCAAACTGAAGAAGCATCTTAAAGTTAGTTTTTTAATTAGCCAAGGGTAGTCGTCTGCTGTAGTTTTACTGGTCACCTTGCTATTTTATAGTTGACGTGCGACTTTACATTCTCCTATGTGCTGATTTAATAGCTCCAGAGCCGTTGAAAGACTGACCAGCCCGGTTTGACATGTTAGCTAATGTTAGCTAAAATTTGTAGTATGCAGTTTGGGACTACAACAATCTATCTGCTTGTTCAGGTACACATTCAGCCAGCTGGAACAGAAGAACACACCAGAATAGGCCTGTTTAATAAGCTGAATGTGATGGCTGCATTCCTACGCTTATAAAATGCAATTCAATGTGGAAGTAATCCAAGTATTCAGAATACGTTACTCAGATTGAGTAACATAATGGAATACGTTACAAATTACATTTTTGGGCATGTATTCTGTAACGGAATACTTTTTGAAAGTATCCTTCCCAAAACTGTGACTGGACTGCGGTCGACGACAGCTGCGTTTAGACACCAAAACGACTAGTTAGGATTAGCAAAAAGATTGTGGTTTGGGTTTAAAAACCGGTCCTCTTAAGTACTGTAGTACACCCGATTCCTGTGTGAAAGTCTTGTGTTTTCCCCTTAACTTCTCCCTGGACACAAACTCCACTGTATTTTAGGACCCAAACATCCACCCCGACCTCATCCCTGTGCGGTCTTCGCGGTCTAATACAGCGACAGTCAATGTGGTGCATACAGTAATAAATACGTGGAATACATACGAGGTACAGTGCATTCATTTTTGTAGCTATATGTACGCATGGTTCATGAGAACAGCCTTGCAAGTAATGTTGTGGCGAGAGGCGAAAAATGTAAAGAAATTGTTAGGGTACAAGTAAACCAAAAAAAAATACTTTTCTTTCTGCCTTCCTCTGCTGTTTTTTTTTTTTTTTTTTTTTTAGCATATTACATTATTGCTTTTGTCCTCTCAAGAGCTCAGCCCAATGAATGTAGGAATACTTTAACATTTACTGCTCATAAAAGGAATTCATAATTGCTAATGGCTCTTAAGAGAATGATATAAAGATTCAGTTAAAAGGTCTTCATGGGATTGGAAAACAAGGTGTGGATTATTTTTTGTGCCTTTAATATCAAATGATTCGATGATGATTAGTCTGGACGTGTGCAGCCTTCCTTCCTGTCTCTAGGTATTGTGCAGTGTGTTTCTGTTTTTTCGTCCACCTCTTGTTGCTCGTGCATTAGTGTGATTGGTGCATACCCAGGTGTCCCATTAGCATGGTGGTGATGAGGTCCTCCTTTAACTCTGATAACGCACGGCAGTCAGTCAGACTGCCCGAGCACAATGAACAGCTGTGTGTGTGTGTGTGTGTGTGTGTGTGTGTGTGTGTGTGTGTGTGTGTGTGTGTGTGTGTGTGTGTGTGTGTGTGTGTGAACGAGCTGATGCATTCAGAGGGTAATACAATCCGAGGTCCCTCAATGAAAGGTAATGAGTTGAATCACTGTTATTAGTCCCTTCCTCCTTCCACACACATTCACATTAACACATGCATTAACAGCAATCTGCAAATTAGGAAACAAAAACATGAATTAAAATAACACTAAACAAAGTGTCCCTGTGCAACCCTGTGTCCTAAAAAAAATTACATTCCCATAACAAAACTACATCCTCAATTTCAAGGGAAACGGTTGCGGTTAACCTTGTGAATTGAAACAAAACTACTTGGTCAACGCATTCTCATGATATACAGTATGTGCAGAAGGTCAGCACAACAATTCGTATGATATCATACAAAATTACCGCGCCGACATGTCACATGACAGTTGTGTTTAGCTGTCTTTACGGTAAAGTGCTGCTGGTCGTTTTAGCGACCATCACAGTTAAGTTTAGCCCTCAAAAGTTGACTGTCACGTTATGACAACAGTTAAGTTGAGGCACCAAAACGAGTAGTTAAGATTAGTGAAAAGATCATGATTTTGTAGGGTTAGGGTTAGGTTTTTTCTGGGTATGCACAAACATTGCAGCGCCGACCATTTCAAGTAGCTGCTTGAAGGAATGAGAGAGGGAGACTGTGTTCTCACTCTCCAACAAAAGTTGGACAAAAATCAACCCAATTTTGCCCAGCTGCACGTAAATGGGAATATTAGTATGGCATTCATTTTCATAAGCCATGTAAACAAACAAAAAAAGTCAGTGTGTAAGTTCTATCCTCAGTGCTCAATGCAGAAATAGATAAAGTTCAAACAGACAAGTTAGGTTGAGTTTAACCCTTGTGTTGACTTCGGGTCACATTGGCCCGTTTTAAATTTTTGTTTTATATCAGAAAATATTGGACGTAGAAATAACCGCTGAAAATGTGTAGAAGAAAAATTTAAAAATGTAAAACGTAAAAACAAATTGTAAAAAAAGCGTCACAAATGTCAGAAAAAAAGTGTAAATTAAACAAGGGTTAATTGGTTTCCCATTTTTGTAAATGCATTTCTATTAAAAAGAAAACAAACACACAGAGTCAAATAAATCTTCGTGGACCGACAATTGTGCTGTAATTGAAGTGTTTCTATTGTGATGGAAACTGGCTTCAGTCCATGTTGATTAGCCCGAAGTCATTCTCCGTCCTGTCAGGCTCAGAGACGGTAAACGTCTCGTTTAGCCGTGTTTTATAGTTTCTGAGAAACCGTTTGGTGTTCAATGCCCATCAACCTGCTTCAGTAGCATGCGTGTATGTGCGTGTTTTATGTCTGTGTGCTGTCCGAGTTTTTATGTCGCTGCAGGCCGATTCCAGTTTTTACTGCAGGTCCTGACCCAACGTCGCTGTAAACGTCAATCGCTCCTGCGGTGTATTATATCCACAACATGTTTGTCTTCGCCTTTAAAATCTCACTCTGAAGGCACAGTCAGAGGTCAGGATCGGCTACGGAGCAGCAACGCTGCAATCTTTTGGAAATTCACTGTCTGGCTAAAGGGCACTTCAGCACGGCAGGTACACAAGGTTGACCCAGGGCTTTATGATTCATGGAATCTACATGTTTTTCTTTATCCCCTCAAATGTATTTCATCATCAAGTCTGAATCTGGGTGTGAGATATTTGCAGATTTCTTTTCTGTTGCTGATCTGCTGTGGTTAGTTGGATAGAAAGACATGTATTAAATGGATGATGATACTGTACACTGTCTACCTTTTTTTTGTGCCAAATATAGAAGAGCCATAACCCCTCATGTCCAATTTTTCAGGGGAGGACAGTCTCTTAGATTTGTTAGGTCTGTCAGCAGGATTACAGAGAAACTCCTGGCCCGATCTTCATGAAACTTGCTGGAGGGGTGTAGCACAGGCGAAGGAAGAACCCATTGAACTTTCAAGAGAATTTGAATTGCAAGTTATTTTTCTCTTCAATTAAGAATGCAAGGTTTTGGCGGAGGTCTGTGCTCTCCGAGTGCAGATAAATCTCTGTCCAGTATTTATGTTTAAGTGTGTTTTTTTCCCCCAGAATTCAAAGCATCTGGATGCGTCATATGCAACATAATTTCCATCCATTTTCAGTGTGTTTATAAGTGAGTTTGCAGCATCGCCTCTGCAACCTGCTCGCCTCTTTATTGCAGCTGTTGGCACAATGCCCGTTTGCTTGCATCCAGACGGCCGTCTACTGTCGACCATATGTTCCCTGCCGGCCTGCGTCCGCTCTGCCCTCTGCTCTGCTGCTGCCCACACACACAGTGACCAGTTCCTTATTTTGGTATAATTGTGTTAATGAGGTATTCACTTCACACTCCTCTACAAACCTTCATTAGCAGATAAGAGGTAGAAGATCAGATAGGAAGTGGGCGAGACTGAGTGGAGGACTTGTTTTATCATGTATGAGCAGACGGTCCTGTTGACCTTTTGTCACCATGAGGGATTTCAGCACTTCAGCGAATGCTAACTTTGACTTTGAAGGCTTTTTGTCTGAATTGGGGTCAATTTACTCAATAAAGTCTACAAATTACAGAATCTCATGTTCATATGGCAGCTGATTCTTGAGTCATTTAAACAGTATAGAGGCTTGCAGGGTGCACCTCCCATGATGGACTACGTTAACATGCACATAATATTAAATTGTTTGCCCTTATTCTGAAAAAGACAATGTTCTGATCAAGCTGGTTACATGGCTAATGAAAATGAATATTCCACTAGTATTACCGTTTACATGTAGCCGTCGGTGTTGCGATGTTTGTGCATATCCAAAAAACCTGTTGATATCCAAGTCCTCGATAATATTAAAACTTAGGTGTGTTTCTCCTTCTTTTCTTTTGGCCATGCATCTCTACTGCAGCTCTGCAAACTGTCAGCTAGTTGGTTTGTGTACAACAACCATAGCTACGCACCGAGCTGACTGTAATCCGTAAACAGGCAAGAGCCCGTAAACTGTCACAAACTGCGGTAAAAACCCTGACTAAGACGCATATTCGGTGTGCGCTGTATACATGTTCAAAGAATTCTCTTAAAACCTGAATAATACCGGCATATCCCACTAAATTTGGAAAAAGGCCTTATTTGGGATTTCCAACCAGAAATACGGTTTACATGACTCCTATCATATTCTGAATATTGACATTCGGAAAAATAGTAAAACATTAGTATGAATGTAAACATACACAGTGTTGCCATGGGCAGAACAATTGTTATTACTAATTATACCATATTACTAATTATACTACATGCATACCAAAACACACAATAAGGTGATGAAGCTATGTTAAAGTCACGCTGTTGTGGCCCAACAGAATGCTTCTAAAACCAGAATAATACCGGCATATCCCACGTCTTAATCAGAAAATACTATATTCTTTTAATGTCACTTTTGAAGCTTTGTTTGATGCTTTTAACACTTTTTTTGTTTCCAGTTTCTAAAATTTAAGGATCGTTCTGCATTGAGTACTTTTACTTTTAATACTTTAAGTACATTTTCCTGACAATACTTACATACTTTTACTGAAGTAACATTTTCAATGCAGGACTTTTATTTGTAACAGTAAAATGGGTATATATATATATATATATATATATATATATATACATACAGTGTATTATATTATTTTAACAGTGTGGTGTAAGTACTTTTACTTAAGTAAAGGATCTGAAAGCTTCTTCCAACACTGCTAAGCCTCAGTGGGTTGACAAGTTGGTGTGTTGAGAGTAATAATGTGTTAGAATCAAGAGATCCTGAATTTTGTCTTTACAATCTTGTGCCAATGTTGATATATAATGGAAACAACCAGATCATTTAATTTCTCTTAAAAGGAAATGATGTAGCTTTTCTGCACCATTGTACTAATTAACAAAAATTGGACCAAATATTGTGGACCGCCAAGCCCCGCCCGTGGAAAACTAAATGATCAAATGTCCGCTCAGTTAATGTCCTCTGGCACGGGGACCAGCTAATGCCCTGTCACTGTTAAATTTGGAAGGACATTTAGATTACATATTGACTATATTTCTCTGGATTGAACGTACTTAGTGCGCCCAAGTAAAAGTTATTTCAGCTTCTCATGTGGATGAACGATTTTTCACTTCTTATCTTTAGCTTCTCTAACCTTTGTGTTACCTGCTGGTCCTTTATCTTCCCTCTCTACTCTCTGCTTGTTACTCTGTGCCATTCAGCTCTGGGTTCATTTCGAAAATGGAATTCGTAGCTATGCATGGAGGTGACTGATCTGTGGTTGAAATCAGGCCTAGGATGCATTAGAGAAAACGTTAGTCACTCCTGGGCTGCGGGCCCAGCTTCCTATAAAGTTAGATGATAAAAGTTTTATGAAACAGACAAAGATCCTGAGTAAATCCAGACTCGCAGGGGCAATCAGTCACTGTCAGTATCGGCAACTTTTTCAGCTATTTCTGAGCTGGTTGGGGTGACAATTTATCCTTCGTTTGAATGGGAACACACAGTGATGCAAATGGAAGCTGGGCACAAACCCAGAAATCCTCAAGTTCCATCTCTGGTGTAATAAAAATCTGTGTAGCACGTTCCACAGCCCATTAGCTGCGGATTGATGAGATCTTCTAATGTCTACTTATTTGATCGCAGCTGGCCGAGGACCAGTAACGACAGCTCTTGTTGTTACAGGAAGCATCGGAGAGGCTCAATCAATCTGCTCAGACATTCACCACTTTGTTTCCGTTTCAGCTCTTTCTTTATTCTATGATTTCCTGTCACCTACAGGTAGCTATATGACCATGGAAATATATACTGCCTTACAAGTAAAGACGCTGTATAGAAACGCATTGCGTCAAAGAGTAAAATGAACCCTTGCTATTTGAGTAAAACCCCTCAATATCTCCAGTTTCAGGACAGTAAATGGTTAAAGATAAAAAAAGGGTGCAGGAAACTACTGGTCACATTAACATTGTACCGAAGATAGAGCCCCTCAGGCGGCCAAGCAGGACGTCGAGGACTCAGAGGCGGCCGTCGGAGAAAACAGAACCCTTCAGGCGACCGGCGGTAAAGGCAAATCCCCTCTGGAGGCCGTCCGCGAAGGCAATATCCCTCTGGAGGCCGGCGGCGAAGGCGTTACCCCTCAGACGGCTGGTGGCGAGAGTGATATTCATCAGAAGGCCGTCCACGAAGGCGAAACCCCTCTGGAGGCCGGCGGCGAGGGCGAATCCCCTCTGATGACCGACTGCGAAGGCGAATCCCTTCTGGAGGCCGTCTGCGAAGGCGAATCCCTTCTGAAGGCCGGCGGTGAAGGCAAATCCCCTCAGAAGGCCGTCCGCGAAGGCGAAACCCCTCTGGAGGCCGTCCGCGAAGGTGAATCCCTTCTGAAGGCCGGCGGCGAAGGCAAATTCCCTCAGGAGGCCGTCCGCGAAGGCAAATCCCTTCTGAAGACCGACAGCGAAAGCAAATCCCTTCTGTAGGCTGGCGGCGAGCAGGTGAAGGGTCAGCTGGGCTGAAGACAGGCGACGGGTCAGCTGGGCTGAAGACAGGCGACGGGTCAGCTGGGCTGAAAACAGGCGACGGGTCAGCTGGGCTGGAGACAGGCCACGGGTCCATCAACAAGGCAACAGGGTCAGGAGTAGGCAAATCCGCCGACAGGGGAACTAGAGCAGAAATCGGCCAGACCACCGACAAAACACGGGGAGCAGGTGTCGGCCGGACCACCGACAAAGCATGAGGAGCAGGTGTCGGCCGGACCACCGACAACACATGGGGAGCAGGAGTCGGCCGGACCACCGAAAAAACACGGGGAGCAGGAATCTCTGTGGCACCAAACAAAGGTACAGTCTCAACCACAAAAAAGTCTCTGGGACGGCAGAGACCGGCAAAGTCTCTGGAGCGCTGAACAATGGCAAAGTCTCAGAAGTGCCGGGCAACAGCACCACCTCTGAGGTGTCGGGCAACGGCACAGTCTCAGAGGTGTCGGGCAACGGCACAGTCTCAGAGGTGTCGGGCAACGGCATAGTCTCTGGGACAACAGGGAACAGCACAGTGTCTTTAGTTCCAGGAACCGGCACAGTCTCTGAAGCGCCAAAGACCGGCAAAGCCTCTAGGAGCAGTCCCTGCGCAAGTCTCTGGGGAAGTCCAGTTCCCTCAAGGGAACTGGACAAAGGCAAAGTCTCTGGGGTGCTGAACAATGTAGGCACTGGGAGACTGGTCAGCTGAGGCTTCAGAAGACTGGTCAGCGCAAAACGCTGGAGAGTGAGTCACACGAGGTTAGTCAACAATCTGGCACAGGTAAGTGAATGTGGTGAGTATTTATACTACGGGAACAGGTAATGATGATTACACACAGGTGAGACACATAAGGGATGGGAGGGTAATCACAGAGGCGGGAAAGTAGACAAAGACAGGAAGACAAGTGACCAAGAATGTATATAAACAGAGGATATCAAAATAAAACAGGAAGTCCAGAAAACAAACAAAACATAAAATAAGAGCGTAGCGGAGCTGAACATGACAATGTCTTCATATCACTTTTCTATTAATGGAATTTAATTAAAGAGATTGGCATTTAACAGTGTGCATATTGGGCGCCCGGATAGCTCAGTTGGTAGTAGAGATGGCGCCCATATATAGAGGTTTACTCCTCGATGCAGCGGGCCTTTGCGGCCCTTTGCTGCATGTCATTCCACCCCCTCTCTCTCCCCTTTCATGTCTTCAGCTGTCCTGTCAAAAATAAAGGCCGAAAATGCCGTCAGTTTTGAATCATTTACAATCCGATAATTGTCTCCATCTGTTGAAAGCCCAACCGAGTGTGACTCACGTTATCGTTGTCTTTCACTTTCCCTTTTATCTTTTAGTTGTTCTCCGTTTAATTTCCTTCTTTCCTCTGATAGCCTTGCCAGAGCATCACTACTTCTAAAATAACATTAAAATACAATTAAGCCTACATGAAGACATTGCCTGCTTCATTTTACCTGGCTCAAAAGGCTGGATACAATAACACAGGCTTTTCTGGTGTAATAAAGAAATCTGTGACCCGTCAGAATGTGTGACTATAGCGCCTACCTGCCGTAAATCATTCTGTGACTTCACAGGAAAAATCGGACCCTAAAAACAATATAAAATTAGCGTTATATGTCAATTAAGACCATTGTATGAAAAAGGACAGAGTTCAGCAACGTATCACAGTTTTAGAGGCTGGCAGATTTCAGGGAAAGACAGACGTCAGGAAAATGACTACGGCCGGGCAGGGTAGGCTTTAAAAATGGCTTTCTCAAATGCTGTGGTGTTTAAGGACTGAATCTTGAGGCTAGCGGTTCATGTCAACTGATCTTTCTCCGACACGGTGTAATTCTCCCACACGGCAGTTTTAGCCTATGGAAAATGTGTTTTTTATTCTAATATACAATTTGTTTAAAATGCAAACACGTGAAGTTAACAATGAATGTGATGTTTTATTTAGTAGAATTACATTGTGGTGTTCTATCCTATTCAATATTTTCTATATTTGTAAGCAGATTTTCTATGCTGTATTCTGATAAAAATGTAGGCTACTTGGAATCCTTGATTTGGAGAGACAAATGGGCGAGGATCTTTTCAATAAAAATCTGAATAGTCTGTGCCCCTAACTTCTGAAATTGCCGCTACGCCCATGCTACTTGTAATTCAGATGACGTAAGAAACAGGCTGCTACCAAAAGCTGTTCTGAATAACAACATACACTCATTAGAGTGTGTGTGTGTGTGCGCACACGTGTGCGTGTAGTGGAATAATTTGATCAGCACGCCACCTGGTCAAGCGCCGCTTGGCCGCTGTCCTCTCAACAGTTTGTTGTGTGCGGCCCAGCCGGAGATTTAGGACGAGACGCCGTCTATTTGGTGCTTCTCCAGACCAGCTGGTCCACGGGATCAATCTGTTAATGGCAAATTATCATCCTATTAATCTCTGCAAGGGCTGGGCCTTTGTAAAAAACAGCCTGCACTGTAAAAAATATCATCAAATTAAGCCCTCCTGCCTTCTCTTCATGTCTCAGCATTAGATCTTAGCTGTTATATTTTGCTTGTGAATTCAATTTAAAAAGATAGTCTCCTCGTTTGTCCACTTTTATCTGTCTTTGTTGACACCTGCAATGTCTGCAAGAAAGTGGAAATGCGTGGCGAAAATAACCTGAAACTTCTTCTTCATCTTATGGAGGGTTGCAACCATAAAATGACCTAAAACGTAATCGCAATTCATTATTTATTTGGCAAATAAGGTTTCCATCAGCATTTATCGCATAAGCCATTTACTGATTAAGAGAAAATCCAGTGAGATCAAACGTACAAACTTTCTGTCGATATTCATGAAATTCAATTGAAGTTTACTGTTTCCATAAGGCATTTTTCATTCGCTATTATTTAATTTGCACCAAAGGCACTAGGGTTAGGCAAAGGTTACGGTTAGGGTTAGGTGCCTTGAAGTCGACAGTCACAGCGATGCCTTGAAGTCGACGGTGCGGGCTTAAAACACCATCGAGCGACTGGAGGCGAGAATACATGACAGATTGATCTGATGTCACGTTGGGAGACATGTTTCTGTTTAGCTTTCCCTCTCTCAGTTAATATATTAGCTTCGTATTCTCTCCATGCCTTCAAAAGTCGGCACAGTCAAGAAGGCTTCGTGTCGGTCAATGGTGTGAATGAGCAAAAGTACCAAATTGAACACTGAGGCAGCAGTTCTGTTCAAATTATTAGTTAAAAAATTATAGTTATAATTAGAGATGCACCGTTTGTTGTTAGGGAGGTTGGTTCCTTATGTGGATTTTTAGTCTTTCATACTACTCTCTATTGTTGATATAAAAATGTTCTGAAAGGTAAAAACTTATTATTTGCTCATTTCAAGTATTTAATGATAATTTATTAAGCCTGCTGACTCTGAATGAAGCGATCATGTTGCTGTACGAGCCTCGCAATTGTATTTATTTATTTTTTAATCCAGCGTCTTCACAGGCAGTTTAATTTCAGGGGCAACGTTAAGTTTGAACTGCAATAAATCAGCGTTTGACCGACTTTTAAATGTCACAATGGAAATGTGCAATTCAGATTCGACCTTTAGGCCACTCGCAGACAGCGAGCGGCTGCTGCCCGGCAACCACGGTGGCGGCACACGACAGGCTGCTGCTGTTCACATAATCACGTAATCCTGTCATGCACATGAACAGGACTGGTTCTACAGGCATCAATTCAGTCTAAAAAAATGGGATGTGATTTGAACTTTGACGCAAAAAAAACAAAACAGATGCCAGATAAAGGCGAGCACTCAGCTTTTTAACCGACAGTTGGAGCTCGGGGCGCTCTTTCAGTTCAGTGGAGCTTTACCTTTTTGTCACTTTTTTTATGCCTTTTTTTCGAATGCTTTTGGCTTTTTTTTCCACATTTGTTTCGATGCTTTTTGTTCCTTTTTTCAACGCCTTTTTCCTTCCAGTTTCAAAATATATTTTTTGACGTTTTTTGTTGTTTTTCTTAATGCTTTCTTTTGGACATTTTTGTCGCTTTTTTTTTTACATCCGGTTTTGTAACTAATTGTTCACCAACCTTTCTTCTTCCTTCTGAAACCAGAACACAGCAAATTACTCATCTTGACTCCTTAACTGACAGTTGGAAGCCGGGGGAGCTCTTTCAGTTCAGTGGATCCATTCTAAAGTGATGAAATGTCTTTCAGCATCTTTTTTTAATTATGTCGCTCTGTTTGGCTGCGGGGATAATTGAAGCCACAGATAATAAACACAAATAATAACAGCAGACATCGGTGAGGAATCGGGGTCGCTCTTCTTCATTTTTTTTACCGTCCCATCGTCTCAGAGAGGGAATTGAAATGAGCGAATGGCCTAAATTGAAAGCGCCGTGGTTGGGCCCTGTGGAGAAAAATGGAGCTTGAAGGACTATTATGTGATGGGATGACACGGCCGTAAAGATTCATTCAATTTTATGGCCACACACAGCTGAGACATTAACTCGCCATCCCATTCATCCAGCAGACAGCACCGTGTGTCTGTGCTAAGAGACTGAAATTTGCTTATAGAAATTGAATTATCTTCAGCCATGTACCTAAATAACTCGGTCTTAAACAGCTCAGTTGTTCTGCTGTTCTGTTTACACACCACAGAAACTCAACAGTGCACTTTATAATGACACATTTTGCTGGTCAGGAGATGTTTTTTTTAATTTAAAATTAAAGCATGAAACATTGAGAAGTTAAAGGACAATTCCAGCGCAAAATGAACCTAACCAAAGGGGTTATTAACAGATGTGTACCCACTCTGTCGCTCTCTGGGACATGTTTTCATGCTAATCGAATTAGTTTTTAGCTTTAAAGATGCTAACGCGGACCGCCGATTAGCTTACAACGCTAGTATTCGGGGCACAGGGAATATAAAAACAAATCGCTATTTATACCACTAAAAAGGCTCAAAATATCACCAAACTTCAACGGTAGCATAATGAGGGTCCCTAAATGTTAACCGAAGCATTGAGAACTTTGTAAGTGTACAGACAGTTTATTGAAAAGATAAGATGCAGGAGCTCCGTGTAAGGGCTACGAGAGAGAGAGAGCTATAGTCAATGCCGCAACACAGCCTCGTACTTTGGGAAACTGGTGGTGTACCTGCGGACGTTGTGAAGCTATGGTCACCGAACAGGAGTGTCTGTGTTGCACGGAGTGGGACCTGTTGCGTCACGATGTCCAAGAGACGCAGTGTTCTGTACAGTCTGAAGATTTCCCCTCTCTGATAAACAGGGCTGTATTGAAACTTTTTCGGCGACTCAGACCGGAGGGACCAGATGGACAGTTATCCACTGAGTAAGTACACTAGACAAGTTATGCAGAGTGCGATTATTTCAGATATATTGAGCAAATTGCTATTGATTTTAGTTGGCATCGCCAGCTGTAAGTCATGACTGGTTTCAAAGACGGCGGCTGCATGTAAACATGAACGTGAGTGTCTTTATAAATCTTTTCAATAAACTGTCTGTACACTACCGTTGAAGTGTGGTGATATTTTGAGCGTTTTTAGGGGTATAAATAGCGATTTGTTTTTACGTTCCCTGTGCCCCGAATACTAGCGTTCTAAGCTAATCGGCGGTCCGCGCTAGCGTCTTTCAAGCTAAAAACTCATTCAATTAGCATGAAAACATGGCCCAGAGAATGACAGAGTGGGTACACATCTGTTAATAACCCATAGGGCTGCTGTTAACATCATTTGTTTCCTCCTACCTCTCAATGTTTCAGGCTTTTGTTTCTATACACCGTTGCTTCTTTCGACGTTACTTTTCTCGCTTGTTCCATGATGCTTTTTTTGCCGTTTTTGACACTTTTTTTTTAAAAAAACGTTTCTTTGTGCTTTTTTAAATCCTGCTTTGTAACCTATTGTTTCACACAATTCTGAAACCAGAACACAACAAATGTTGAGTACGACTAATTTTCTCTCCTGCCACCTGATGAGAGACAGAAACTGTAGAAACTGCCTGATGTTTCTGTTTTAAAGCCCCAGACACTGAAAAACAAAGAATCCTCTTCTAGACCACTTACTTACCTGTTCATAATTTACATGATGCGAGAGACAGTATATATTCTACTTTAACATGATCATTTTGCTCTATTATTATTTGTAATCATCAAAAAGCAAGTGCAGGGTACAACACTGTGACTCAAATTAGGCCATATTATTTTACTTTAAGTATAACAATTTCACAAAGTCCCGTGAAGCTGAAGTGCAACGTCTTTTTATTCTGGTGTAACAAGAACATTCTGCACTGCTGATGGAAAATGTAACAAATAACAAGCAACACAGGTGAAACAAAAAAAAACTTATCACAATTCTTGAATTTATTACTTGTCTTGAAGTATCCAGGGTACAAAGTGCTCGCTGACATTGTGTCTGTGGCCAAAATGAAACTGATTGATTCCTGATGATGACGGAATTGAACGCAGCCAGGCGTATACCAAGGGACCAATGTTAATGCTTGTTCTAGATGGATTTAACCCGGGATTGAGAGTTTGAGAGATTGAGAATTTCAGAAGTTGAGAGATTGAGAGATTGAGAATTTTACAGATTGAGAGTTTGAGAGTTTGAAAGATTGAAACCTTTTCTGATTCTGATTCAATGGTTTTGTTTTGAAGGGGGACGTTACTTTAGAAAAAAAGAATATAGTGCTTGATTGGGTCAAGACCAACTAGAATATTTGGCGAGACCAATGGCTGAGTCGGAGACAAGTCTGAGTCCAAATACAAATGATTCCAAGACAAGTCTGAGACAATAGAAATAGGTCTTGAGTACAAGTCCGGGCGCAAGTACTACAGCCCTGGTGAAAAGTGTAGCGGGCTATACTTTTGCATTGTGCATCCTATAAAGCAGGCGCACCAAAGACCTCCACCAGCCGAGCGGGCTCCTTCAGGTTTAGCGCTCCGTTAACTTGAATGGGGATTTAATGATTTAATCCTGTGGCTCTTCTAGCCTTTTAAAAAGTAATCGGACAGAATGGATCCAATTCTGATAGATTGCTTCTGCCACTAGGGGGTCTTAATCAAAACTATAAAAAAAAGACGGACTTTGACAACATATTGAAGTAGTGCGGGGCTCATGGGAGTTGTTGTTGTGTTCTATGAATTAAAAACTCTCATATTCAGATTGAATTATGTGGAACAAAAAGCTCATTTCTCTCCCTCTCTTTCCTTTATTCTGCCGGAGAGAAGAGGATTCGGGCTCAGGCTGTAATCTGTATCGCCAACAATTCACTGGATTTTACTAGCGACACAATAAACTGAGGACAATTGCCAGAGCAGTTCAGCATGACGTAATTTGTCTGTAAATCCATAAACAGTACTTTTTTACGCAGCCTGTTAAAAGTCCACAATGACCCAGTGTGAGTTACAGACGAGACTGACAACAAAAAGCATTTAATGAGTATCTGAAAGGAGAAAGAAGTGATACATTTTGTTGTGTTTCCTACTTTAGCTCTTCTAGTCTCAACTAACACACCACACCGGAAAAGCATTCTTTATACTCTATAATCACAATTGTGACAATACTCTCTACGACAAAAGGAAATTCACACCCTAAGGCAATGTTCACACTTGTTGTCTTTTTTTAAGTTGCCAGCGTCTGTTTTGCATTATAATCCTGTGGAGTAAACCGTGTTCTCATAAAAGTCCTGAGCACATTTTTTAAACGCCACCGAAAACATTTTTTCTGCAGCTGAAAGCATCTTTTTGAAGTTGAAAAAATTTCAACTTTTCTGAAAAAAACCCCGCCCTATATCAAGCACTTTTTTGACAGCCAACCAATGATAAGCGGAAGAGCGAGACCTGTCGTTTCAATAACGACAAGAACAAAATCCAGAAGGTGCCGATAGATAGACTTGTGCCATTGTTGGAGTACAGCGGGTTATATGATATGACCAGGTGCTCCCTGTTCAGGGAACTCGCTTTGTCTTATCTAACGTTAGTACCGCTCCCTCTCGCTGTTCATTCCATAGATCGCTCAACTGCTTTGTTTTATTTAATGTTAGCACTGCTTCACATAACACTTGTGGATACTGTAGCATGTAGCTGTTGTTATAGCAAGAAAAGATGCTCTTGGATGCTATTTGGAACTAAAACGCTGCAAGCTTTAACTACAGTAGCGTCCTATTCATCTTTTCCTATAAAAAAGTGTGATCATGGCCTGAGACTTAAACTTGAAAACCAAAATTGTAAGGAGACTGAGTCAATGAAAAAAAAAATCAAAAACGAGAGAAAAGAGCGCCAGACAGACTGTTAACAAGCCTCCTGGGACTGACTGTCTTCCACACCTGAGGTTGTTGTCCGGTGTTGGCAGGCAGGCAGGTTGGCAGGTGTCCGAGGGCTTCAACACTGACAGAAGCAATGCTGTTTAAGCTCTTTAAATGTCATTAGAGAACTACGTCGTTAGCATTAGCAACTAAACATGAACGGGAACATCCCAGCTATGAGCACTGAGCAAGACACGTGTCGCCAATATAAGATATAAGGCGTTACAGTTTAAATGGATAATAAAAAACACGGTGTGAGACTCAACTCTGTACATAAATATGAACCAGGATTTATGAAACAGCACTGTGTTTGATTTATATCCAAGCTTTCTGTAGGATTTACAATAAAACATTGCCATCCAAACTGTTGACTCAGGGCCTTTTAATAGACATGGGCATTACTTTTTATAGCGGGAAGGAGACACGGTGCCAAAGCTATATGGTGCCATCATGATCCCATCCTGCCAGACGCTCATTACGAACACTTGGAATTAGAATTGACTTCAGGTTTCTACTGCTGCCATGTCGCTGCTGCAGAGGGGAAAGGAATTCCAGAGACAGCCACAAGTCCAAAAGATCATCAAGAGGTCCAAGAGGAGTAACGGCACAATTTATAAAGCGGCTGCTGCTGTTGTTTTTAAGGACTTAAAGATGGGGTAGGCAATTTTTTGGAAAAGGCACTAACGCCATCATTGTAAAATCCAGCCCTCCTCCTGCAGGTCTCCTCTCTCTGGCGTCCGCCCCTTCCTGCATTCAGTAATCTGAAAGAGTACTAGTCATTAATTTCAATCATCCCCATCATCAAAGCTCCTTGTTACTCGAGGCTCTAGCTACAGAAACATGAACTTGAATCAGTCGCAGCCCTGAGCCTTTGGCTACGGTCAGCAGAAGGCTGAACTATGAACAACATTTCTCTCAACAGAAGTACATTTCCAGGATAATTGCCTGACATCCCGCCTTTGGCTCAGGTGCCGGATGTCCCTCACCTTCCGCTCTCCGTGTGTTGTCGTTCTCGAACTCTGTTCGCTTCGGGAAACAACAAACTTTGAGCTAGCGAGCTACATGCTGAAAATGGAACTGAAGAAGATTTGAATCATGTAACAAGGCAGGTCTGCTTGGTTCTTTCGGGGAATGATCGTAGAGATTTACAAAGAATATGTTTACGGCATTTCCTCCCTAACTGGGACGTTTTGGGACCGATTGGTGGGATTGCTGTGGACGAAGTACACACATCAATACACTGGTAAGAGCTAATGAGGTTTAACCATGTATCAGAATGATTTTTTTTCTCCTGTTGCAGAATGCATATGTGGTGGAGCCAGACCTGCAAGACTACAAGACTACTCCATCTCTGAAATGCTTCCTGATATTGACACATTTTTATCATGTTTATTGTCAATCTCTCTTTTTTACTCTCTTTGAGGAGTCCGTCTTCCATTTTTTTTGGTTTGCTTTGCAGTGCAATGTTGGAATAGCAACCTTTTCTGCTATTGAATCAGGCTTTCACCATGACCAGACATGTGCAAGTGCATCGGCATTTGTAGAACAACCAATAGAAACGCTCGCTCTATCTGAAATGACCTGTGATTGGCCGATGTCTCCCATCACGGCTAGATTTTCTGAAGCCTGAAAACAGCCCAGAAGAGTCTAGTCTAGTTTTTTTTTTTAGAACATTTAAATTACAATATGCTGAAAGGTTATTATGGAACTTTTGCCCAACGACAGCCACCGATTTAGCCAACCAATCACAGCAGGGGGAAAGTGGGACTTTCATGCCAGAGGACATTGTGTCTTCCTGGTGGAACCTTTTGCTCAAAGTCACATTAAAATGTGTAATGTCTGTCTAAACATGGCCTCACCATGCAGAACCAAAAGCCGGACGGGGGATCCATGCTGCATCTCCACAGAAGTTGAACTGTTTTCAACTTTTTAACTTTTTCGCTCAGCCCTGCTGCAAAAACAATGCACCTTTTATCTCAGAAAATGAATGGAAATCAGAAAAGTGGATTGTGCTGGTTTGACAGGGTTTCTGTGGAGGATTTTTCTCTGAAAGAAATAAAAAAAATCCATCACAACTTTACTGACGGTAACAAAAAAAGAAGCTGACAACAGCATTTCTTTTTCATTAAGAAAAAAAACTGGAAACTTTCACCAGACACCTTTTTAAAGATTTTTTTTTTTTTTAAACTCAAACCAGTTTTCAAAGGCTGAGAGACCATCTCGTTGATGTAATCAGAGCTCCTCCATCAGAGTGACACCTGAGATTATTGAATTATCATCATGTATTCTGTTTAAAGGGTAATTTGGAGTGGATGTAATTAAAGTGAAATTTAATATTTCCTCATTTAGCATGTGAAAATCCTGGAAGCAGATGGAAGGCCCTCAGAGGTCCCCTGGAACTGCCTCGGGAGCTGCCGATCTAATCAGCCTGTCAGATGATGAATCATTACATTATTCAAAGAGTTAATCAGTCAAACAAGGTCAGTCAGCGAGTGTCTTATCCAATGACGACGTGTCGTTTGATTTCATGGTGTTACATGAACTAGTCTTCTTCACCTCCACATGCTGCTCCGTTATGATTTAATTTAGTCTCAGTGGGGATCCCCAGAGCTGAATGAGAATGGCATTGTTGTAAAAAAATAAAATAATAAAAAGCATTCAGTGTTCTCTCTTTGAGGAGTTCGTCTTCCTCTTTTCTGGGTTGCTTTGCAGTGTCGGCAGTTTTTGCCGGTGCTGGAATAGCAACTTTTTCTGCAGGATTTTCCCACTATTGAATCAGGCTTTCACCATCCGAAGACATGCGCACGTGTATTGGCATTTGTAAAACACCCAATAGGAACGCTCTCTCTCTCTCTCTCTCTCTCTCTCTCTCTCTCTCTCTCTCTCTCTCGAGATGGCCTGTGATTAGTTCAGTGTTCATATAAGTGTGTGAAATAGAGACCTGCAGTTGTGCAGTTGGCTGAACATGATTTATTTGACAGCGGAGGCAAAGAGGGAGACAAACTCGATTAAAGGTTTCTGGTCACGGTCCTTGGAGGACCTGAGACTGAGAGGACGCGACAGATGAGGGGAGGAACTATTTAACCCCCAGCCGATTCCTGTCAGCTCCCGTCCACACTCACAGATGGTACAGTAGCTGTGTAAAAAAGCACACTGGTGCTCAGCAGAGTTCTAGTGTAATGTACCGTTTTCAGAGGGATTTCAAAAACAACTATTTCCTCTCATGTTCCAATATAATTTTTTATCTACTGCCAAATTTGGATATTTGGAAACTTTCTTTAAACCAGGTGTCTTCAACATTTTTTAAGCCATGGACCCCTTAACTGAAATACAGATACATATGTTGTATCAAATTAAGTTGCTTATTAAACTGGGCCTACAATAACGTGTAGGGCAGCCTAAAGCCTTTATACATCTCCCGAACATTACTTACCATAGAAAGTACACAGTAACTTACAACCTGTTCTCACTCCCAACTCGTAAAATACTGACACTTGGTCAGTGGCTCTTAGCATCAGATACCAACACAAAAAACATCCCTTTTAGCGTCTGTACGGGACACACAAGGCAGAGCAGCAGCTCAACTACGGTGCTGTAAGATGACCTAGATTTAAGAGTGACAACGGTAACGACTGAAAACCTGCGTAAGGAGGTTGCTTGGGGTGGTGGATGGGTCAAACAATACAGGACTTTCACCTAGGAGACTGGCGTTCATGTCCCGTTCTTGTCCCACGTGTCACTGAAACGTACATTTTGTAACCCCATCCATGATCTTTTCCTAAACCTAACTGTCCCGTTCTTGTGCCGCATATCAGTTAAACGTACATCCTGACCCAGATCATCAAAAAGTGAAACCAAGAGTCCGACAAAGTGAGTCTAAATATGATGCTAAAGAAGACTTTTTGCGTCAATTACAAATTTGAATGGGTTGTAACATATGTTCCTGGATAACAATCATATAGGTTAATGTTATGACAACCAGTTTTATTTCTTTCAACTTTGTCTCTGATGATGAATCCTGTTTGTTCTCTCAGTAACTCATAGTGGATGGTGGAATACCCATGAGCCTCAGCTGCTAATCCTATGGAGAAGAAGAGGTAGTAATTTCAAAATACTTCGTAGTTGCAGTTGTGAACAAAATATGTTGCTTAATGAATCTTAATCTTTAGCCTCTGCCCGCTGTAAGCAGCTCGTCACAGAATTTTAAGCCTAGTGATGGAGTGTTTCTTGCTGAAATGCACCTTAGAAGTTGTAGTTTTTCTGGTCCCCAGGCTTGTATCTTTGACTTCTTATCAAAGAACCAGATATTTTCTAACAGTTATTTTTAGTGCCTACTGATGATTCAATCTGTAGAAGAGCTGCAACTATGAGTCACCTAACAATGTCTATGGCAACAATGTACTGTATGTGGCTTTTACTTGTGGAACCTGAAACAGCGTTTCTCCTTTACAACTTTTTTAGTATTAAACACAAAGTAAAGCTGAGACTATTGGGGATGTCATTAGTTTTGCAGGTATTTGATCATAAACCAAAGAATCAGACAAATAAAAGACCTTAATGACGCTAGGTATAATAGCAAAAAAATAAAGACATCCATATGTACATCGTGGCTGTTCTGAATTGAATTGAAGCCACATTACGTCAAATGTATTCATCCAGAGAGCTGCAAACCTGCTCCCGGCGGAGCTGCAGAACATAATCAGCTGAACATGTAACCACATGTCAACCTGTTACAGCACAACACACAGCCACACGTTCTGCAGCTCAGCTCGGATTAAAGGTTAATTATGTTTATTAGGGCCGACATATTAACATTAAAGAAGCTAATTATATTTGCGCACATGCACACAATAAAACAAATGTCTCCACAAATTAAAGCCAAAGCCGTGCATATTCAGACTGCTCGCCAGCGTTCAGCCAACAGTCCCTGCTGAATGTGGAGATCTGATTTGCATAAAAGACAAATGTGTTGTGCATTTCCTTTTTGTTTTCACCTAAAGTGAGTTTGTCAGATTATTCTATCCCACCTGGATCATAATTCGCTATCATGCAGGACATGAACATGTAGAACGCTACATTTGGACATTTGCAATTCTGGTCCTGTCTGCTCATACAAACACAAGCTGCTGCAGTGTGTGTGTGGGTGTGGGTGTGTGTGTGTGTGTGTGTGTGTGTGTGTGTGCATGTGTGTGTGTGTGTGTGTGTGTGTGTGTTTGCGCGTGTGAACCACTTAAAAGGGTGGACCCCATAATTGGGCAAAAGACGTTCGGACCCCTCAAAGTAGAAAAAACGAGAGTGTGTGTGTCACACATTTTTCTGAACTACACTTCAAAAGGAAACAAAATTTCCTTTTTTGCTTAACTCCATTTTATCTGACAGCTGGAGATTCACATTTTACATTAAGTGTGAGGAGAGCTCAATAACATGACGTCTAGGTCAATATTTTATCTCTAAAATGTCGACGTTTCAGGAGTTATGAAAAGCAGCCTTATTTATTTAAATAGGTTTATCTGAAGGGCTTGAGGCAGAGGTTTTAGAGAAGCTTGTCATCCTTCAACTGATCTGAAAGCATGAAAAACCTCAAAACTGGAGATATGGATTTTCACCTGACAGTGACATTAAACAGTGCTACAATAGGTTATGAATACAGCGTATTACTTTTTCATTCAGAACAAGGTTCTACACATATGGTAGATATCTGTAATTTTTCAAAAGAGGATAAAAACTGTCTGAGTGGGCGTCACCATGGCAGCAGTTGACTGGCAACTGAGAGCAGCCATTGCTAGTTAGACTATATCCTACAAGTTATGTGTTCACCCTAATAATCATTAGCAGTTCAATCTGTCAGTCTGTCTCTTTACAACATTAAACATCTGGGAGTATTTCACTGGGAAAATGCATGTCTCCTCCTCCCCAAAACAAACAGACCTGCTGATTAAAACCAGTAAAAACACTTAATAAAGCAGTTTTTACATAAGAAATTAGTGTATCTCCGTTGCTGTTCGGTGTAGGGGCTGTGAGTCGAGGGGTTGTGAGTTGAGCTGCCGCTTACGTTTGCTCAGCCTGTTTCTCTGATTACTCAAGACCCAGACGTCCGATAACTAAAATCCTTCATTTGATTTATTATATATAGTTCAAAACCACCAATATCTGAAAAGTACATCTTAAAAATGTGGCTTTAAACTGTACAAAAACTCAATTTCTGACAGCTTCTGGCAGACAACCATAACTCTGAGGCATGCACAAATGGGGATATGACCCCATCAACAGGCGACCACATGTAACGGAGCATTACCGTGAATAGATTTACAGATTTCTTTGGGTCTGAACATTGTTGGAAACATTTAGGATAATGTAAGTACACAACTTACATTGTGTACTTACATTACACAACTCAACAACATTCAACAGGTACACACCCAATTTGCCTATATATGTCAGTCTCTCCATTGACATACATTGTGCCGTATTCTTGATCCAAGCACCAATTGTAGGTGGCTCCATATTCATCCAAATGAGAGCTATAGTGCTTTTGGCCTGTAGTATTGCAAAATCTATGAATTTATATTCTTGGGGTTTCAGATATGGATTTGTTAAATACAAGTGTAGATTGCATTATGGGAAATGTAGGATCCAGTGTTTTTCAAGTATTTCAACCTCCAACCTCTGCTGCTTTGATTTTGAATCTTTTTATTGTTGTCTCTGGCCAGCTCCCTGCGTTAATGAAATAGTGAATCACCATGTCTTTAATTAAAAAGAGATTACCACCAGTTATAAAATACATAACAGCCATTTACTGGACTCTGAACTGAGGACACCAAGGTTAGAAAATAATCTTATTTTGCATGGTCTTGTTTTTGAAAAATCTCCTGTATCTTCTCTTTTACATCCCTCCCTCGTTCAATGACTTATTAACGAAGGAGCCTGTGTGTGCCGTTCCCTGTATTCCCTCCTCGGCAGTAACACACAGTAATCAGCTCAGTATCGCACAAAACCTGCATGTAATGGTTATGGCGGTAGACGCTGCCAAATGACCTGCATTAAAGGCTCTCGGCACTCTTTAATCTCGTATTAAATGGAATTTTTGCAGAGAAAATGTAACCGTTCTTTAATGACATTACATTTGCATTACACTGCATCTGTTTAACTGATGCTGTTATCAAGAGCTGCGGTGTAATCCGGAGCATTTAACAATGTGTGATTTATGTTTACAGAACACAGCTGCTGTATTACACATGGATGATGACATGTTCATGTTTCATTGTGTTATATAGATACACATATACCAGTCTTTAAGCTGTAAGGCTGATGTGGTAAAAACAGATCTGATGATATCAACCATTTGATATCGTCATTTGGTATCGTTGATACAACTGATTCACAGTTGTATTTATTTGTCCCTTTTACGAAATTTAAATTTTTATTTCTAATTTTTTTCAACGTTTTTGTTGCTTATTTTGATCTTTTTGACACTTTTTTATGAGGTTTTCATCAATTTTGTCGCCCACTTTGACACTTCTTGTTTTTGTAGCTTTTTTCATTTTTGTCGTATTCAATGTTAAAGGGGTGATAGAATATAGGGTATGTCACACTGTTCCTTAAAGTCTCCTAATAGGGTATGTAACATTGGTTGGGCTGAAAATGGCCCGGGTGCTGTTCTATGGGCCCTAATACAACCTTGGGAATAAGCCCTGGATGAAACGAGAGCTTTTCTCACAAATATGGTATGCTCATGAATATTTAGATGAGCTGCGCACTGATTGGTTGATTAAAGCACACACACACGCACTGCAGCAGCTTGTGTTTGTATGGGCAGACAGGACAGAGTTATGAGTTGCTGTTCTGCTCTGGGTCGGGACGTACTTTTAACTGACATGCGGCACAAGAACGGGTTAGGTTTAGTAAAAGATGGTCGGAGGAGGTTACAAAATGTACGTTTCAGTGACAGGACAAGAATGGTATACGAATTCTGGTCTCCTGGGTGAAAGTCCTGTATTTGTTTGACCTATTCACCACCACAACTTGCCTCTTTTCGGTCTTTTATACTACTTGCTAACGTTGTCACTCTTAATACTACGTCAACACAGCCTTGCGGTCGCTCTGGTGCCCGTTGCGTTCCGTACAAACAATAAAGGGCGATTTTTGCCTCAGTATCTGACGGTGAGAGCCACTGACCACGCATCAGTATTTGATGAGTTAGGAATGAGAACAGGTTGTAATTTCTGAATTGACTGGAGCTGCAGCGTTCAACAGAGTCACACTTCCTCTGTCACAAATCATTACACAGTGATGAGGATCAACACTTGTCCTTTATTTATGCTAATCGTCAGCCTCCTATTGGGTCCATTTTAGATTCACACACTGTCTCCTCTTTTATGTTGGATCTGTGGGGGCGCACCGTATCTGGATACTGATGATACTCTCTGTGGGTGTGTGTGTGTGTGTGTTTTATGTAACCCACTTCTCTGTCTTTCCTTACATGTGTGTGAATCCCTTTTGTGTGCTCTTTTTCAGTAGTGTATCAACAATCTGTTCAGGTCCTTGACTTTACTGATCATTTCCTTGAAAGGATTTAAATGAGATGTTACATAAAAGCACAGAGAAGAGAGGAAAAGGGAGACTGGAGGGAGTGAACAGTGGAGTTCAGTTGAGTTCTGCTGAGTTCTGACATCATCCTGAGGTTGAATACAAACACGAGGCCCCCAAAACCATCCAATGATATAGGTCGGTTTATTCCTACCCTCTAATGCAATACGACCCACAAAAGCACTTTCTCTCCTCATATCTACACCAGAGAACGTAACAGCCGCAGTTTTAAACATGTCATTAACGTTGTGACATGGCTGCAGTTTGGTTATGTTTAGGCACAAAAACTACTTAGTAAGGTGTAGAAAAAGAGGGTGGTTTGGGTTGAAATCAGACGTTGCGCATGTGACACAGAATGTAGTCTCGCATTGCCAGACCTTCATCCACAGCGCTGCGGAGGAAGGTCTGACTAGTCCACACAGCATTCCGGGATGGGAGAAAAACGTTCTCTGGTTTATTGGCATTTCTTTGAATCCAATCGCAATCATCTTGGATGGTGCTAAGCGCCGGACGGAGCCACGGTGCCACTGCTAAATAGCCTCAGGAAGGAACTTGTTTTGGTGGAACGTGTATGTTCAAAAGTTGTTTTAGTAGTGCAACAGAAAACTCAGATTGGACAGATAGTCTAGCTAGCTGTCTGGATTTACCCTGCAGAGATCTGAGGAGCAGTTAACCGTAGTCATCATAAATCCACCGGAGTTTACAATGCCAACACAAAGAAAGAGGTAGGTACCGTAGAACATGAGTCCAGCCACATGTGAAAATGTTTTAATTAATGGCAGTTTTATTTAATTGAAATGCACTGGTGTTGTCTTTGCTTCTTTTGTGTTTGTTTTGTGATTGTAAATTGTTTTATATGTAACTAATTTGTTCTCCTATCTTGGCCTCTTGAAAAAGATATTTTATATTTCAATGAGACTATCCTGGTTAAATAAAGATTAAATAGAAAAATGACTATAGCCACTAGGGGGCGCCACCACTACAAACATAAATATGAGTTGTTAGGCTGGTTACACACTGGAAGCGTCTCGCGAGCGTGGCGTTTCTGTTGCGTCTCAGAAGCGTGGCGGCTGCGTGGATTTTTCTGTGTCCTACACACCAGAAGCGTGTCTGATGCGGCGCTGCTCCTGCTGCTAGGTACAGGGAGGGCTGATCTCGGGACATAGCGCCGACAGATTCAAACTCTGAAAAATGGGTAAGTGGGCTGTCTGTTTATAACAACTTTGTGTAGCTGTAAAGAGCCTATATAGCCTATCTGATGTTGAACCGTCACTCAGAACACACACTATGTTGTTATAGCAGCCTATCCTACACTTTATATATAGGCTACATACATATGTTACTATGGAAAATTAAAACTCTATTTGTTCTTTTTCAGTTTGAGTTGTTGACAGAAGAAAAGCCGTTGCAGCCCTTCTTCTGTTAAGAATTCGCCGGAGGGGAGAGAGTTGTTAAACATAAATATATAGCCTACTGATTTGATTAAAGCAAGACAACGTCGGCAGTATTGACTGCAAAATATGTTACAGAATATATATATATATATATATATATATATATATATATATATATATATATATATATATATATATATATATATATATATATAAACATATTTTCCTATTCTATTTTGCCTGGAAACGCGTCGGTTCTATTTCTAGCAGGCACGCGTCTCACGCAGGCAGTGTGTAAGCTCTAACCTGATAACATGGGAGCCGAAATAAAAATGGACATGCAACGCGGCTGACACGCTCGTGCGACGCATCCAGTGTGTAACCGGCCTAACTGCTGCTTGAACAAACGTGGCCGTTTTTTTGGGGGGTAGGACAGTCTCACTGGCTGTTTTGAGGCAAAAAAAACTGCAAACGACAGTGGATGAATTCCTGCGAATGATGTGAGGCAATCGCTTTCTGTCAGAAATTTGAAAGTGTTCGGGGCTCTAATAATGTCACTCTTCCTCCATAGCTACAGACAGCCATCATAATGCACCTCAGAGCATAATGTACGAGCATGTGGTCTTCCTTCCCTTGGCCTTTATGTTCTCATATAGCTGAACGTAACGCACATTTCTCGTGCCTAACAAATCCTCGGATGTAGATTATAGATTATACTTTGATGTCTAAATATATGATACACATTGTATTCATCTAAATATAATATAGCATTCTGTTTCAGGAAAGCACTGGAAAAAAAAGAACTCTGAATGACCAGGGTGAATATAAGTTATAAGTATGTAAGTACATATTACCATAAATAATACACCAAATACTATCTGTGATGGTGCATTGATATCACCTCAGATCACCTGCTTCATGTTTATTCACTCGTGTAAATTCAGAAATGAAATCAATCTTTCTATTTTTATCCACATTTGACACAACCAGTGAGCACTGTGTGTATGTGTGTGTCTGTCTGTGTGTATGTGTGTGTGTGTGTCTGTCTGTGTGTATGTGTGTGTCTGTCTGTGTGTATGTGTGTGTGTGTGTCTGTCTGTGTGTATGTGTGTGTCTGTCTGTGTGTATGTGTGTGTGTGTGTGTGTGTGTGTCTGTCTGTGTGTATGTGTGTGTCGGTCTGTGTGTGCGTGCATGTGTACTGTATGTATGTGTGTTTGTGTTCCCATAAATCTTCATTCATCATCCTCGCAGCCTCCTTCTCCTCCTCTGTCTACATCAGCATCACTGCCCTTCATCTCCTCTCCATCTTCTCCCTTCTCCCTCTCCCCCTCTCTCTCTCCACCATTCATACGCTACCTCTCTCTCTCTCTCTCCCCTTCCTCCTTCTCTTCTCCTTTCCTCCACCCCTCTTTCCCATTATTCACCTTGTTGCCTCTTTCCTTTTTCATACCCCCCCCTCTCTCTCTCTCTCTCTCTCTCTCTCTCTCTCTCTATCTCTCTCTCTCTCTCTCTCTCTCTCTCTCTCTCTCTCTTTCACTCTCTCTCATCCCTTCTTCTCCCTTAATTATTCCTCTCTTTCTCTCGGTCTCCCGCTCCCGCCTCTCTCTGTCTGTTATTCACCTTGTTGCCGCTCTCCCCCTCTCCTCTGTCACTCCCCTGCTCACTCACTCATTGATAGAGGAGGCGATGTGACCGGCATGCCGAGCGGCTAATCGTTATTCTGCAGGCAAGCGGCAGGAGTCAGGGTGGAGTGTCAATTTACCTCCATCTCTCTCTCTCTCTCTCTCTCTCTCTCTCTCTCTCTGAACATTAGGATGGTGTGGTAAAAGGACGACGGCGAGGGATGATGAAAACGATAGACCACCGCTGAGACAACGTACACACAGATAGAGATGACACAGAGTCAGTGCGTGTGATGAGGAACCACCATTGAGATGTGTTTTGTACTGGAATTCCCTTTTAATATTATCATCATGCGTATTACTCTGATTCTTGTGACTATGAAGTAGTAAAGTAGAGGGCAGTCTGGCTTACCGGATGTACAGTGCTGGGATAAAGCCTGGCGAGACGCGCCGATGTCAGGCGTAATCCTCTCCTTCCGCTGTCTTCTGCTATCTATTTTGCAAGGGCACCGTCACTGCATCCAGGGCTTAGCACCATTCAAAACGCTTCTGATTGCTTTGACGAAATGCAAAAAAGCAAGACGTGTCTTGGGTGCAAAAATCTTAATTTGTAAATAACTAGAAACTAAAGATGTCAGATTAATGTAGTGGAGTACAAAGTGGGATGAAAAGAAAAGACTCAAATAAAGTACAAGTATACCTCAAATTTGTACTTAAATTGAGCGTCAGCGTCAGTTCCGGCAGGCCAAGTAGTCAAGACTCTGCTAACCGCTAATGGCCAACAACATGGTCGCATCAGCTAAACTGCATCAGCTGAACTGCATCAGCTGGTCAACTACCCTCGCTGCTAAATGGCTACGCTCAAACCCACCTCCTCCTCTGCTCTCCCCTGTCATGTATAATGTGACATTTGCTTCTGTGTCATCGTTGCTGCTCTGTTCATTTGGGGGAATACTTTAGCTCTCCCAGTCTTAAACTGTGTGAGCGTCCCGTAATGCTGCTGCTGCTGTCCCCTGACTCTCTGCTTTTTCATGGTGCTCATGAAAGGTCAGAGGACTCCTCTGAACAGAGCCATACTGCCAAATTTAAATCATAATTTATTCAATGAAATATCCTAAAGCATTTTTATTGCCCGTGTTGTTATTGACTTTAATGGACCTGACAGAAGTACAGTTCATGAGTAAATGTACTTAGTCACATTCCACCGCTGAAAATCTGAGGTTTTTGCTCCAAGGGATTACTTTTACTTACTTTTCCGTTCATTATTGGAAGCTGTGGCCATTTTTAATATGAACATCCGACACGTTAACATTCCATATATGACAGAAAATAAGGACAAGCATAATAGATCTCCTGTAAGGGCCAGATGTATTCCAAATCTCAGGTGGACATGGAAAGTGAACACTAATGGGGTCCACTGGAACGTAGTTCTGGGGCTAAATGTAGCCTGAAAAGCTAATCCTAACCCCTAACCCTATTTCACGGCCACATGCACGGACATGCAAATACTTGTTTGCTACTATAATAATGTGCTGAATATCGAGTACAGCCCCTGTAATAAAGACGCCAAAAATCTGTTCCATTACTATGTTTTCATAATTTTTCAACCCTCAACTTTCAAGTTTCTCCTTCACTTATCGAGTGCAGTACTAAATATACTGCGGTTACATTCCACCCCTGATCTTGTTGATGGTGTGATCCTAGCTGGTGAGCTATATTTTAAGACAGAGGTTGAGTGTGTAAAGTAATGTCTTTGAGCTGTAGCTGCAGAATAAATAAGTTGTGGTTTTCATTGCAATCGGTGCTGATATATCCTACACCCTCCGGCCTCTTTGTCCCATCGTCACACCTCATTATCCTCACCACCTCACTGCTATTGATCCCGTTTTAAAACAGCGGAACTCAATTTGTTCCCATTCATTATCGGTCTGTGGTTTTCTTTTTCTAAACTTGGCTGTCACCTCCCATCACATTCACCTCCCCTGTTTCCTCCTCACTGTCATCCCTCGCTCCTTATCCGGGGCTAAGGGCTTGTTTGTAGACTGCAGTACAAACAGTCAGAGTTTTTTGGCTCTCGTGACTGCAGATTTGCCAGAAGCGTTCACGCTTCAGCTCGGTTGCAATGTGCCTCGAGTCTTTCACAGGAGAAAAAATCATTACAGGCAGTTGATCACTGAACACTTCTTTTTTCTAAGCAGCGGTGTAGTCTACGTGATACGCAGGTTTATGCCGTATAGGCTACCGACTAGGAAAAGTCAAGGATTTCCATTTACCCACTTACAAAAGCGCGAGGATAACGTTACGTAATGACGATTGGTTTTTGTGACAGAACTTTTACAATTTCGTTCATAAATTTCTTGCGTCTGTGTTGCAAGTCACGTAGGAACAACAACACATTTGCTTCGCGGTCATTCTCTGCGCATATTTGAAATTAACTAAAGTGAATCACTAAAGGAGATATAAAAACGTAAGCGAATTTAAACTACACTCTTTCAGTGTATTGGTAAGCCTGCCCATGAAACTATACTGCTTAGTGTCTGCTTCGAGTGACACTGCAGCAGGCGTTAACAGTAGGGAGACCAGGGACAGTTGTAAAATTTTTTGCAAACAACATTTTGTAGAAAATGCCATCAGGAAGTTTCAAATGTGGCTCCCTTTTTAGCAAGAATAGAGGGAAACTAACTGAGCATGAGCACAGTGAGTGTCATCACTCAAGGTGTTACAACCATCCCCTGTTACCACTGTCCCTGGTCTCCCTACAGAAACTACACAAAATGAGCCAGATAAGGCTGATGCCATACGCTGTAACGTTATGAAATATGTATGGGGTTGTCACTCTGGAATGGGCGATTATGAAGCGGGAAGAGAAAAATCACAGTATACTCTAGACCAGTGTTTCTCATATGGGGGTACGTGTCCCCCTAGGGGTACGTTGGAGGACTGCAGGGGGTACGTGAGATATTTAACAAAATGTTTAATATTTACAAGGCTGTTGTCCAGAACATTGTTCCTCTTTATGTAGACTTTTTTTTTTTCCTACCAAAAATGTGACATGTGTGTCTCCTTCTTTGGACCTGATCTTGCCTTCCTTCCTCCTACTTTTTACAAGTTTCTCGCTTTTTTCGAAGTTATTTCAGTGTTTTTGAAGTTTTTGATACTATTTGGACCTATTCTTGCCTTATTTCCTTCCTTCTTTATACCATCTTTTTCCAAGTTTTTCTCTTTTTTACAGTATTTGTCTCCTTTTCCCATAAGCATTTAAATGTTTTTTTCAGTTACAAGGCTGTTGTTTAGTATATCTATCATTGACAGCGCTGTACTGTTTCTCTTTATATAGACTTTTTTTTCTACCAAAAATGATTGGCGCTGGTCAGGGAGTACATGGCTTAAAGAATCAATTCAAAAGGGGTACATTATTGAAAAAAGTTTGAGAACCACTGCTCTAGACTCTAAACTAGACTACACCAATGATTCAAAGGACTTTTTTTGCACGCACCGCCATTTGTTTACCTGTCCTCCTATCACGAATTATGCAAGACAAGGTGTAATTTTAAAATCGTTAAATAGAGAGGTATTCTGCTGTTGTACATGGGATGCTGTCGATACGGCTGTGGCTCAGGTGGTAGAGCGGTCGCCTACCAATCAAAAGGTTGGTGGTTTGATCCCTTCGAAGTGTCCTTGGGCAAGACACTGAACCCCAAATTGCTCCTGATGCTATGCCATTGGAGGGTAAATGAGGGTGAATGTTTATCTGATGAGCAGGTGGCACCTTGTACGGCAGCCTCGGCCACAGAGTATGAATGTGTGTGAATGGTTCCTGTAATATGTAAAAGCGCTATATAAATACAATCCATTTACATTACAAAATCGAGTAGTGTGTCGGACAACTTGGTTTTATTCCCGGCGAGAAAAAGAAGGACAGGAACGGTGAAGGCAGAGCAGTGTCCAGCTGTATTATAATTCATATCACACTCTCAGCGCTCAGCAAAAACATCCAAATGTAATTTCATTTGTCGATGTTTTGCAGCGGCAGTCGTTTATCTCAATCTGCCTCAGACATCTGCAGCATCATGTCAGAGATGCAGTTACATGTCCCGCTGTCTTACTATGAAACATGTGTGCTTCACTCTGCTTTCCATTATCATATCTCATATCTCACATAGACTGGAAGGATCAAATACTCCTCTATGGGTCGAGGATGGTTTAGGCAAAACAAAATGATCTAAGAACCCACTGATGTATCTGAAAAATGCCTTGCATCTCTTAAGGCATCTTTTAATCAGAGTTTTGAACTAAAAGCGTTCTCCGTGCTCACAAGTGTTTTTAGGTCCAGTAGAAGAACTAATCTCTGTTTAGACTAACACACCGAAACCGCATATCTCATCATTCTCGTATATTGGGCGTAAACAGGAGGCAGCATGTATAGTCCGCCCGTCGCTTTCACACAAATGTTTGGTCCGTATAAACTGAACCCTGGAGCGTTTTGTCAGATAGTCCGGTTGGTTTGGGCTGGTGTGAAAGCTCAGTGGAACTCTGGTCCGCTTAAAAACGGGGGGTCTCGGTTCGCTTTCAAGTGAATTAGAGTTCAGTTCACTTTAGGTGAGAGTGCGATCCGACCCAAATACAGGAAGTGAACCAAAACAGAGCATTTACTAGCCTGCAGTTTCAACCTTGCACACAATTTAGAGACGTATATATGATTTAAGGGACGATAACTTTCAGATCCAAAAGCTGTTCTAGCACACATCGCTGGTCGTCTGTGTAAGGCTGTAGTACTTGAGTCCGGACTTGGACTCGAGGCGCTTTTCTGTTTTCTCTGACTCGTCTTGGACTCGTTGGTATTTGGATTGGGGCTTGTCTTTTGCCATTGGACTCACAACATATTCTACTTGGTCTCGACCGAGTCCAGCACAATATGCTTTTGTTCTAAAGTAACTTCGTCCTTCAAAACAAAACCATTGATGAGGCACTCAGAAAACAGGTATTAGTTTAATTCAAAATCCATCTAGAACAGGCATTAACATTGTTCGCCTTATACATACACATGTATACACCTGGCTGCATCATATATAATATACATTATACTTTCCACCAGGGCTGTAGTACTTGGACTCGAGTCCAGACTCAAGACGTTTTTCTATTGTCTCGGACTTGTCTTGGAACCGTTTGTATTTGGACTCTGACTTGTCTCCGACTTGGCCATTGGTCTCGCCAAATATTCTAGTTGGTCTTGACCCAATCAATCACTATGTTCCTTTTTTCTAAAGTTATTTCCCCCTTCAAAACTTTTCATTGAATCAGAATCAGAAAAGGTTTCAATCTCTGTAACTCTCAATCTGTAAATCTCTCAATCTGTAAAACTCTCAATCTCTGGTTAAATTCAAAATCCATCTAGAACGGGCGTTAACATTGGTCCCTTGGTATATGGGACCAATGCTGCGTCAAATTCCTTCATCATCAGGAATCAATCATTTTCATTTTGGCCACAGAACAGTGTCAGCGAAAACTTTGTACCATGGATTCTTCAGGACAAGTAACAGGTTCAAGAATGGGGACATTTCCATTTTATATTTTACGTAAATAATGTGGCCTAATTTGACCCTTTCTTTCAACGATCTTGACTGTCTCTCATT